>APFE030654967.1:42878-187356 GCA_000404065.3 Pinus taeda
GGAAATCTTTGTGTATATGTGTTTTATGTGTTATGCTCTCGCATTTTTATTTTTCCTGTGATTTAGAATTCGTATGCAGGTAATTTCTGTACGGGGTTAAAACCTACAATAAACACAAATGAAAAATAATTCAAAATGCATGGAAATGAACAAATAAGAGTGTATGATAGGGAGTGTGAGCGAATTCCAAGTGTGCTTAGGAGGGAGTGACAAAGTTATATGCTAGGTAGTTCCAAGGCATGCAAGAGTACCATGACATGTCAAGGAGTGGTACGATATGATAGGGAGTGCTAAAGCATGCCATGGCATGTAGGGAATGCCAACATGTGCAACATAGTGCCAAAGGATTGTTAGATATGTCAAGTGCTATGCCATGTCAAGATGTAAACTATGTTGCTTAGTTGTTTTATGGCCATGGTTAGACGTGAGCCTTGAATTGGTAACTTCTTAAGTGAGATGAGCTAAGATTGGGCATGAGTAGCCTAAGATGAGTTATAGGCCATTCTTAGGTGAACAAGGGATAGTATAGTTGTAGTAATTGTAACTTGGTCAAGATGTTGTGGCCGAGGTAAGACTTGTTTGGTTCCCAGGTCTTAAAACCAATACGGGTAGTTATGAGGTCATGATAGCTAAGGAGTGTCAGGGCATGCCAAGGAATGAAAAGGCGTGGTAACACATGCCAGACAATGTCAATGCATGCCGAGGAGTGTTGGGGAATGTGAGGGCATCACAAGGAAGAAATAGGTCAAAGTGCATGGAAACAAATGAATAAGAGTGTCTTCTAGGTGTCTCAAGGACAAAGTGTATTAGGATAATTTCATAATAGGAATTGCAATAGGTAAGCCTACGATTACGATAAGGGGATGGAAAAGGAAATTTTAGGGAAAGGGAGACTTTTGTCTAGGGACAACACTATTTTTCAATGACCTGGTTGGGTTCCAAAGTCACCAAAAAAGTAAGGCTATCTATGAGGGAATGACAACTAGGGAGTGCCAAGGTGTGAAAAATGCCAGGAAGTGATAACACATGCTATAAAGTTCCAAGACATGTTAATCATTCCAAGACATGACAAGTGCTAAGGCATGCCAAGAGGTTTCAGGTGCTAGGGTGTGGCGCCAACGCATGCTAGGGAGTGTCAGGGAAACACAAGAGAGGACTAGTTTCAATTGCATGTAAATGAATGAATAAGAGTGTGTGATAGGGAGTGTTAGCAAGTTCTAGGTGTGCTAAGGAGGCATTCACAAGGTATGTTAGGTAGTGTCAGGGAAACACAAGGAAGGACTAGTTTCAATTGCATGGAAATAAATGAATAATAGTGTATGATAGGGAGTGTTAGCAAGTTATGGGTGTGATAAGGAGGCATCTCTGGACATGGGAGGGTTTGGAGAAAATTTTGTGTTTTGGTGCATACTTGCAATTTTTTAGCCATTTTTTGTCTAGCAGCACCTCGAGCTCACGCTTTGCTTCTTCCTCAGGGCTCCAAATGATGTAAAATCAAAATTTTTGGAAAGCTTGTGATCCCATCTCAAACTCCATTTTCCCACTTTCCTGTTCTTTGGCTCAGGTTTTGAGAAAGTTGTAAAAAAGAGGCCAAAAATCACCTTTCTGCCCCTCTCCTTCCATTTCGTTACGCACCTGGAGACACCTTAGGCGAATGTCCATATCTCAGCCAAAAATTGGTCATTTTGAGTGAAACAATACTCTAAAGACATCTACACTCTCCCATATTTCCAGAAAAGGCTTCTGATCTGGATTTGGACTTCAGAAAGGTACTTCAAAATGGCCTCCAATAACTCATTGTACACCTAGAAATTTCTGAGAGTTTTATAAAATTTTCACTGTGTATTTTTTTGTAATTCCTAGTTTGACTTTGGTAAAAGTAAAATGGGTGAAGTAGATGAATGTGAGGGGGGAAATTAAATGTAAATAATAGGTGGTTAGTATTTATAAGTTGTTTTGATGTAAATTTGACCTCATTTATGAGAGAGCTTGGAGTCAAAGTTAATTGTAGAAGTCGTTTTTAAATTCCCTAGACATTAGGGTTTGGTTAGAACACCTCATGGAATAGTTCCTAGAGTCATTGATTCAACCACTAAGAGTGGGGAGATGTTGTTTTGGTCTTTATGTATCAGTTTCTCAGTGATAGAACGGGTTGGATTTTAGAGGAGAGAACTATTGTAGCTTGTACTTGGACATTTTCTGGAAATCAAAGGACACAATTTGCAACTATTATCTAGGAATTCATGTGTAGTAAGTTTGTGATGTTATTTTTTCTCTGTTATAGCTTTATATGAAAGATATTAATATTCTCTGTCCATTCATCAATTATTCAATGGTTTTCCTTACATTTTATAAACAAAATGCTTTGCATAAATCTCTGTTTTGATGGAAAAATCATTGTGTTACTTTATTTCTTACTTAATGAATTCATGTTTCATGCTCATTAATACCTTTTGCTTCTTCTAAACACTACACTACACCGAAAAACCCTAAGATCAATCACAAAAGTAATGCTACCTTTCTCCTTTTTGTATTTTTTGTTGTAACCCTTTGATCCTTTAACTTATCTACCTAGTTTTCCTCCCTTACCTAGCAACAAAACCCTAAATTTTCCAAAACCCACTTGAACCTAGCTATCTAGCCTAAAATCCTTTACATTCCAGTCATCTCTTTGGTTTGATTTCATAGAGGGAGCCCTCTCTGGTTTGGTAGGACTAGCTACCAAACTAAAAGCTTGGTCTATGATTACCTCCATCGATCTCCTCATCAGCCTTGGACATTGTGGAGGATAACAGAGGGAATGAAAACTAGGGAGTGCCAAGGTGTTATAATGAATGTAATGTTCCCAAGTCATGGAAAAATGTAATGCTAGTTGTAAGTTCATGACTGCCAAGGTGTGTTAGGGAATTCTATGGCATGCTAACATGTGCCAGATAGTACGAAGACATGCCAAACAAAATAAGACATGCCAAGTGCGAATGCGTGCCAGGGACTGTCAAGGGAAAAAAGGGGAATAACAAGTTAAACTACAAGTAAATGAGCACATAATAGGGTTAATAAGTCATCAATTTACCTTTTCCATGAGGGTCATGCTAAAAAAACCAACACTAGGTGCCAGTAGGTGCCAAGTGTACATGCATTCTAAGTGCCAAATCTTCCTCGTTTCTTCTAATCTATTTTCCAATAATTGATCTCAAATAACTTTAATATTAAACCATGCCAAATCATACCAAGTCATCTCAACGCGTGCCAAACATGCTAATACTTTCCAAGTGCCAATGTGCGTCAGGGAGTGTGATGCATGCTATGAAGTGGAAGAGCACATCGAAGAGTGCTAAGGTGTGCTAGAGAGTGCAATGCATGCTGAGGAGTGTTAGGGAGTATTAGGACAACACAAGGGAGCACTAGGTCAAAATTCATGGAAGTGAATGAATATAACGGTGCGTCGGGGAGCGTTAATGAGTGCTAGATGTCATGCCAAGGAGGGGGTGACAAGGGATGTTAAGCACAGGTAAGGCATGCCAAGTAATAATAGGGAATGTCAAGAAGTGCTAGAGTGTGCTAGGTATTTTTGGGGTGTGCTAGCATGTGCCAAATAGTGCCAAGGAATTCCAGGTGCTAAGACATGTTAGGATGTGCATGGTGCCATAATATGCCAATATGCATCAAGGAGTTTCAAGGCAACAAAAGGAATAAATAAGTTAAAATGCAAGGAATTAATACATAAGAAGGTTAATAAGTAAGGACTTTATCTTTTTCAAAATGGGCATGCTAGGCACACTTATAATATGTTCCAATACATGCCGAGTGCCAATGTGTGCCAAGTTCTAATGTTTTTCAACGCAATATTTTTCCAAGGTGTTACAGGGCATGCCAACACATGATAGGGGAGTGCTATGCTATGTTAGGGCATGTCAGCATGTGCTTGGGCATCCTACTGATGGCAAGATGTTCTAGGTACAAAAATGCTCCAAGACATGTGAGGTGCTAAGGAATGTTAGTGTATTGTTCCAAAGCATGTTAAGGTGTGCCATGAGTGTTAAGGAGTGCTAGGTCTCTCTCATTAATAGAATTGATAGAGCTTGATTATGTATTAAATAATATAGTTCCTACACACACTAGTGGAACTTTATTTAAAGGAATTTTGCTAGATAATAAACCTAATAGAGATGAACCATGTGTTGACTCATAGGAAAACTATATTCTTATGACTTGAGGGAAATGATACACGCTAATTAATTCTTAACAAATTGACTGACTATTATAACCACTAGGACCTTAGACACATAATAAAAAAACTCCACAACAATGGTCTTAAATCGTTATCTTTTGACAAAAAATATAGTAACAAGTACATAGCTTCATCAAAAACTCATTGGAATGATCAATGATGACGAACATTTTTTGACCGTTACCAAAAGTAACCAAAAAGAGCATTGGTGAGGGTCAATAAAATATCATCACTAGAAGTGTCACCAAAAAAAGAATTAGTGATGGGCCTTTAATGACCCTCACCAAAAGTGCCACCAAAGAGAAAATTAGTGACGAACCTTTAACGACCCTCACCAAAAGTGTCATTGAAAATGGATTTGATGACAAACCTTAAAGGACTATCACTATATACACTTACAACAATGATTTTTTAAAGAGTGTCACCATACGTGACATTGGAGACGGACCTTAAAGGTCCATCACGGGCATGAAGCGTCATAAAAAATTCATTGGAATGATCAATGATGACAAAAATTTATTGATCGTCACCAAAAGTAACCAAAAAGATCATTGGTGATGATCAATAAAATATCGTCACTAGAAGTGTCACCAAAGAGAGAATTAGTGATGGGCATTTAACGACCCTCACCAAAAGTGTCACCAAAGAGAGAATTAGTGACGAGCCTTTAATGACCCTCACCAAAAGTGTCATTGAAAATAGCTTTGGTGACAAACCTTAAAGGACCATCACTATATACACTTACAATAATGCTTTTTTAAAGACTGTCACCATACGTCACATGCATGACCCTCACCAATGACCTTTTTTCTTGTAGTGTATGGTCTATAAGGAAGATATAGCTTGGTATAAAAGGAGGATATCACTCTATAAGGAAAGAAGGAGGATACTGACTTATTAGACTATACTTAGGATATCTTAGACTATATTAGAAATATTATGAATAGACTATAGATTAGGAATATTAGTCATATTATATCTATTAGTATTAGGAATATATTAGTAAGATTATCCTATACTTATAATAAATGTTTTTATTGGAACTAACATTGAACAATTGTTGATTCTTACATTCTAGCTAATAGAGATTATACTAGGCACTTGAAACTAATGAAAATGGCTTTGAACTGCGATTAACATTGTACTAACACTAATACTAGCATTGGACTAATACTAAACTAATGGTGAACTGTTGCAGGCTTTCTTACTCATGAAAACACTAAACTTCTAGCTAAATAAACTGTAATAAACTCTAACTTAACTACACTAAGCTTAAATTCAGCAAAGACACTTTCATCGTTATCTTCTTCCTTACCTCTTCAACAACCTTCTCTAGCTCTAGAAACAAAACCTCAAGCTAGCTCTTCAGAACTTTACTACACATAATCCATCCTTCACTACACAATGTATATCAAACATTGCCTAATTTACAGCTTTCAACCACCTAACCAAGGTTCACTATTACACATTTACCAAGGGAGGATATGTGTTTGAAAAAAAACCAGCATCATGACTCATAAAAGTGGGAAGAGTGCATAGTATATAACATCACATACTTTAATCTCTCTTTTAAGCAGGGAGAAGCATATGGTAATTCTAATGCGATATCAGTGTATCAATTTGGTTCCTCCTATAATTTTGTGTCTTCATTGGTTTAGAGCGATTGATACAGGGTGATTGGATGATGATAGCGCGGTGTAGATTAGTTTGTCTTGATTTATCAGTGTAGATCTCTATTGATTATTTCGTTGTTTTTCATGTTGATCATTGGTGTTAGTAAATCAATGGATGTTGTTTGATCGATGTTGATCCGTATATCAACTGCATGCGTAATCAAGATATCTTTGTGCCTCAGTATCCATCCATTTATCTAGTGAGATTGGCGGTGTGTATACTGCCTGCTTGATTCTGGTATCTGTATCTTGACCAGTGTATCTTGGGTGGTGTTCGTCGTTGGAATGATGTGGATAGCTCAGTCGGTTCATGCTAGCTGAGAAGTGCTTGTGTCTAGGTTGATATCCCTATTTGTATAGCCTAGCCATTTTTCTCTTACTTGATTTAGCCAGGTAGAACCAGAACTACTAGTAGCAACAACACCACCAGAAGTAGAGGTAGCGGCAGTATGTCACATTGTTTCTTAGTTCCAACCATCGGTCTATTTTTCTAGTTACTGATAGATGGTAACTCCTATCAGAGCAAGTAACTAGCAATAAGCACTTTGCCTAGCTTACACAATCAACTTGCACACATCATTTCCATTGGCAGATTTAGTTCCATATTATCCAGTTGGAATGAAAGCATATCCCATGGACCTAGTTTACTTAGCCACAAAAGAGATAGAGGCCGGAAGTGGGGGCAGTAGTGAAGGGAGCTGCCCTAAGTGCAGTAAGGGAGAGAGCAAATCTTACAAGACATTTTGACTCTCCAAAATCATGTGGCTCAATTCCATTATGGTAGGTTGGATCATGTATGATTGTGGAGCTTACCAATTGTATCCCTCCACCTACTTTTATCTACGGTCTGAAATTGGAAAGTTTGATGAAATGACCTCCATAGATTCTGATGCTCAATTAAATCTTGAGGATCAGGATCCATGTTAGACCCTTGATGAGAGTAGCTTGCATAATAAAAAATGGCCTAAGGCGTGGGAAATTGGTGTGGTTATAAATTGACGATTTTCATCTATATCTAATGGTTTGTGTCAGACGTTCCAAGATTTTCCATACGGTCTTAGGTCCCAGAAGATGCCATATTCCTTATAGTTTCTTGTTTCTTTCGCCTACCCTTCTTCCTTGTAGCACCCAATAGATTGTTCCTTATGACTTGTCCCTCTTAATCATGTTTTTTTACTACTATTGAGGGATAGATACTAGCCTACTAAATAGCCAACCATATCAAATATAATTGACTTGAAATAGCTAGCTTTATTACTAATAGTTGGATGAATAATTGTTCTCCATAATTTGATTGAAATATTCTACAATACCAGTAGCTTAAGGGTGATAAGTTCTACTCTTATCGTGATTAATGAGGTGTCGTAAGGCCTAAAGACCATAAGGGAGAGGATGCTACAGCATGGCTCGACCGTAAGGTAGAGGATTTCAATTACCAGAGTAGAAGCAACTTTTCTTTGCAAGAAGGTTAGGATAAATAGTGATGCTCAATCAAACAATTAGGCCATATGACGCTCTTTGAACCAACAACTTACTAGTATGGTTGAATAGTCTTCATTATGCATCGAGCCCAGTCCCACCTTGAACTTGCCAATTGAACCGAGTGTAGATTGTGTTTGAAAAGACCGGCCTTCTTGCAAGGATAATTCAGTGTCTTGTCTAGCTCTACTTTCCAACCTTACCCTACTTACTTATAATGCATCAACTAGGAATGCTTCTTAGGGATGGGAGGCATGCATGCTAGTCATGAACCCTTTACCCTTGCCCTTACCCATTGTTGTCCCTTAAGAAACCAATTTCTTAGCTATGTAGAAATTTTGCTTAAGACATTAATGTTTATTGTTTATGTCACTCAATTATATGTTGTATTCTCAATTGAAGGACCTGAAAGACCTGGTTTTAGACCCTCAATACTTAGGTGATATGAAAGTCTCAGAATTCCATTTGATTGTTGAATGAAGAATGCTTAGAGAAGTCTAAGACAATATGTTGTTTTACACAGAAACTATTATCTGTCACACTTAGGGAAGTTAAAGACAACATGTTGTTTTACACAGAAACTACTATCTGTAACTTAGAAGAATTGCATAGGTAGTGGTTTTAAGTATAGGAGTGCTCTTTTAAGGAACTTTAACTTTATTCACACAAGTAAACAAAGACCTGCAGCTTCATTACTATACTTAAAGGAAAGAAGACATATGATGACACATAACAGAGGAGTTACAAAATCATACCCAACAATGTGTGGAAAACTTCTGAATATGTCATTAACCAACAGTTTATCAAAAATACAATAGCCTAGTCTCTAGGTTCTTCAAAATTTGAACCCTTTCTCTATAAATTTTCCTCTTTTTATACATTATGAGACAGTTGGTAATCACCAAACTATCAAACTGCTTAACTATTTCCTAACTGCCTAAAGTAAAAGTTATTACAGAATATTATAATGGAGAGAAAAGACACCTCATTCTCCTCAAGAAAACAAAATAACGAGAGGTAACATAAATTAGAAGGTGATGGTTGTTCGTTGTTTGAATCTCTGGCTTGAGTATGTGGTCTGAGTGTTATTTTGCAAGTTGTAACCCTGTAGACGTCCTGATGATAGTTAGACTGTTTTAACATAGCAAACTAAAACTTTACAAGAACTCTGTGCGTGGACTTGTAGGTTATGGGCCCACGTACATATCAAAAGTGTTGTGATTGGCCAAAACACAAGGAAACATAACCAATCACCGTTGCCAGAAACTAAAGGAATTAAGCTCCAGTTCATTACATATCGGGTCCACCTGAGCCGTTAACCCACGCGCACATTTGAGCACGATCACCATTTGATCACCCATTCAATGTACGATCTGATCCTTCGGAACTCAATGAGACTTTAAACATGTTGAAAAAAACCTTATTGCATCCGCTTTTTCCACAAGCCTTTGACTTCCCCACGGACCCGATAAGAAACTAAACTGTGGTTAAAAGATTTCTCGAGTCTAAAATTTAAAATAAAACATGTTCACTTTTCGATGCGATATCCATCGAATATACTACCTTCAAGAGGATGGCCCTCATTAACTAAGGTTTTAAATCTGTTTTATAATTTATCGCGTCCAATTTTGAATTAACCCTCGCGCTTGTTAACCACGTGATTACCGTTGAATCTGTTGCCTTCCAAGCTGACGATTCAAATCTTCTCGCAGGTTTCTCACATTAAAAAGCCATTAATAATATAAAATAATTCATTTCTTTCAAATTTCCGCGTTTCCTCTTATTTTCGCTATAACACAATATTTTATTTTTTTCCATTTTTGCAATAAAACTAAAAATAAAATTAAAAAGACAATGGATGCTACAACATTTGGCTCCATCTGGGGATACTGCATTTGCCACGGGAGCACTAAGAACCGTAGATCAGTGCCTTCACCTCAGGCATGGAGTCACATATTTCTTAGCCAATTTAAATTCTATGGAATTTGAACAATGAATTCACTCTGGTATCTACAATGACAGGATGCTTGTGCTTCAGAACTGGAAGTAATGTTTGAGGTACTACCCATTGATAGGCAGTTGTAAAGATTCACCATCAAGATTCTCAAGGAAGAATGTATTATTTTTCCTTGCTTCTATAATTCTGAATGGGCCATACCAAAGAGGATCAAACTACCCATGTTTACCCTTATCTTCTCTTCTAGTATCCCACCGGGTCTCCAACTTTAAAATCAATTTCTCTGACCTTTTTTTCAAAAATACCCTTCATCTTTGATTGATACATAATCAAGTTGTCTCTTACCTTATCCCTGCTTTCACTTAAGTCCACTACCTTATGCATCCTTCTTATCAGAGCATTTGGTTCTTCTTTTTCCTCTTGAATCATGGCAATCACAGGCTTCACAAGCTGACTAGGGAACAGAGCTTGAGTTCCATACACTAATTCAAAAGGTGATTTGCATGTATACCTTCTTGTAGTCACTCTGACGACCCATAAAGAAAACTTTAATTTAGAATCCTGGTCTTTTTTATTCTCTGCAATTGTTTTCTTAAGGACCTTCATCAATGTTTTGTTAATGGATTCAGCCAATCCATTTCCCTGTGGATGATAAGTTGTTGAATGAGATAAAATAACATTATACTTTTGACAAAAAGCAACAAACTTACTTGAACTGAAGACTTGAGCATTGTCTATTATTCTTTTGACAGGGCATCCAGATTTATTGAAAATATTTTCCTCTAAGAACTTCATCACCACCTCGTCATTTTCCCTTTTATTAGGTATAGCTTCTACCCACTTGGTGAAAAATCAGTAGCTGTAAGAACCCACTTGTGTTGTCCACTTGAAGGTGGGTTAATTTCTCCAACAAAATCTAGTCCCCATTTCTTGAATGGTTCTTCTATGAAGACTGGGATCAAAGGAAAGGGAGCTAGCCTCTTCTTCTCAGCAAAAAGCTTACACTTCTAACAGCCTCTAACAAACTTATATGTATCGCAAAATAGAGTAGGCAAATAAAACCCTGCCTGGAGGATTTTATGTGCAGTAGCCTTCCAACTATAATGTCCACCACATAACTTCTCATGATAATCTTTAATGGTCTCTGTAAATTCATCCTATGTTAAACATAACAATAAAATTCCCATAGGATCCTTCCAATACAATTTGCACTCAACAATCACATATGGTTGTGCTTTTATCTTTAATGCTATATATTTTGTTCTATCCAAATATTGGGGACAAGAGAGAAAGCATAAATAATGGACTATGTGCTTGTACCATTCTGAACATAAAAACTTATACCTGATCTTCATACCTAGATTTGATTTTTTTTCACCCTCTTCAATTATCTCCTCATTTGCAAGTGTTAGCAAGTTGATTCCCAATGCCTAAAAATTTGACCTTGTCAACATCTTTGCCAATCCCTACCCTTTCACCAACTTTGTGGGCTTTATGTCCAAGTCATACTCTTGGATCTTGGCTATCCATTTCCCTCTTTTGCATTCCACATCACTCTAGACGAAGACATCCTTTACTACAGCATTTGGCACATAAGCAATGATCTGTGACTGTAGCGCATAAGTCCTAAAGGCCTTTAGGGATTTTACCAAAGAATATATATATTTTTCAAGAATATTGTACTTTAGTTCAACATCTCTAAGAATCTTTCTAAAGAAAGCAACTGGCTACTCCTTTTCTTCATCATTCTTCTATAACAAAACAACATCTATTGAATTAGGTGATGCAAATGAAAAAACTTGAAAAGGATTTTGATAATCGAGGTAAATTAAAAATGGAGCTGCTTTTAATGCTTCTTTAATTTTGGAGAATGACTCTCTGGCTTCCTTGGTACAATGCACTTCATTCTCCTTATTCAACATATTAGTAATTTCTTTTACAATTTCAGCATAATTGGACACAAACCTCCTTCAAAATTTTATCTTTCCCAGAAATTTTGAATGTCTTTCTTACTCTTGGGCAAGGGTATTTTCTGCACAGCTTGTACCTTGCTGGATCTATCTTCACTCCATGTCTAGAAACAATGTGCCCCAGTAGTTTTCCCTCTTCTAGAGCAAAAGTAGACTTCTTAGGATTCAAGGAAAGCCCTCAAAAGTATTTTTAAGATGGTCCAAATGCTCCTCATCAGACTTAGAGAAAACAATGATGTCATCCAAGTATATCACTACAAACTTATCACCCACAAAATAAATGTACATATCCCTCTGAAATGTACCACCTGCATTCATCAACCCAAAATTGATTTGAGCATACATAAAGGTTCCCCAAGGAGTTGCGAATGCAGTCTTCTTCTGATCTTCTTTATCAACAACCACCTGCTTACACCCAGAAAACGCATCCAACATTGACATCCTGAATGATCTTGTTACCTTCTATAGCACATGATCCATTTTAGGCAACATATAGTTATCTTTAAGCCCTATTTATATTTCTAAAGTCCACACATAGCCTTATTTCTCCATTTTTCTTCCTTACAAGCACTAAATTGGCCACCCAGTGAAATTACCTGAGTGGAACTATTATTTTGGCATCAAGCAGTTTTTTGACTTCTTTCTCAATCAATGGTAAAAGCAGAGGGTTTATCTGTCTAATATTTAGCTTAAATGGTTTAATCCCCTCTTTCAAGGGAATCTTGTGTTGAATAATACTTACATCATATGTTTTGAGATCCTCATAAGACCAAGCAAAAACATCAATATAGTCCTTAAAAATCTTAATATATCTCTCCTTGTAATTAAGTGGAAATCCATTAAATAATTTGACTAACCTGGGCTCCTTCTGAGTTCCAATATTTTGATCTTGAATCTACTCATCCTATGGAATTTTCTTTGAATTGACAGCTACATCATTGGAGTTAAAAAGTATTTCAAGAGGGACAAGCCCCCTTAGCAGAATATTATCTTTCAATTGAATAATTTTTTGATTACCTATAGAATTTTTCAAACCACTTACTTCTGCTCTTTCTATTGCTTCATCTTCATCTTGATCAATCTTTGTGCCCTGAAAATCTTCAATCATAGTCAAGCATTCGTTAATCTGTTGATCATCTTCAAAAATCTTCCAGTGCTTTATATTATCAGGAACAGAAGGCATATGCCTCATTTCAATCTCATATCTTAGCTTTGGATTAATAGGAGTTCTAAAAGTTTTAGAAGCCACAGCCAAAGAGTCTGTTAATCTATTTCCATCTCTTAGAATGAACTGAATGTCGAAAGATTCAAAGAAGTTCTCAACCAAATCCCACACTTCATTTCTGTATGCCCTAAGCCTAGGGTGTTTTGTCTGGCAATGGTTATTTATTTGCTTTATAATGAGCTCTGAATCTCCAAAAACAGAAATTGACTAGACTCCCATTTATTTTGTTGTTTGTAGAGCAATGATCAAGGATTCATATTTCGCCACATTATTTGTTGCTTCGAACTCCAATTTAAAAGAAAAAGGGAACATATTACCTCCGGGTGTAATTAGAAGGAAACCATCATCTGTTCCTTCTTTAGAATAGGCTCCATCAAAGAAGAACTTCCACAACCATTTTGTTTGCAGCTCTATATCTACACTGGCTGAAGTAAGCTGCCTCTGATTATCTTCAGCCAATTCCGCAATGTCATGCAGCAAAAATCAAGAAAAGTCATATTTCTCTTGGCTATATACAAGTGAATTACTTGCTCCATTTTTTGTGATTGTTTTTACAAATATGGTTTCTCTGTACAACCTCCTTTCTTCTCCACCAAAAATTGGTATGACAACATAAGTAAAATCTAGTTTCAAAACACCACCCAATTTAGCTCCCCATTACCTAGGTAGCAACATTCCAAACCTAGCAGGGATATCTGCTGCCACTACATCCATTACCAAGCTTCTAGTTGGGATCTGGGCTAGTTACACCACCATATATTTAATCACCCCCAAACACTTCACTTTATTTGAATCAAAATAATATAGGTCTCTATAAGTTTTAGTAACTTGTAGTTTTAGTTTTTTCATCACTGACAATGGCATAAGGTTATGTGAAGCTCCTGAATCAAACATACAATTATGCAAGACGAAATCATGAATCAATAAAGAAATGTAGAAAGGAGGTGTTGAAGAATCTACCTCCTCCACATGTGGACCAAAAACCACTACGGGTTTATCTTCTTACAGATTCAAAGTGTCATTTACATTCATTCTCTCTTATATTGATAAACTCAGCAATCTCTCTCTGATAAACTAGTGTTTTGACCAACTTTGTGAGGCACACTTGAATTCTAATTTTTTCTAATTCTTTAGTAAGACTAAACACATGAACCTGTTTAGTATTCCTTTCTTTTTCAACTTCACTTCTCTTCATCACTGAAACCTCTTGTGGAATGGAAACAAGCTTTTCTAAAGTAATTTTATCACTTTTGTCTTGAGAAGGCTCACCTTGAAGTATTTGAGTCTCACTACTTGTATTATGTTGTTACTTTCCTTTATTCAATTTTTTTGTAGGTTGTGGTTCTTGTGGAGTCGCCTTTTGTAAGGGAGCTATAACTTGTTGCTCACCTTCATTTTCTTGACTTCTAGATCTTTTTCCTTGATCTCAAGTCATATTTCTTATGTAATTATGCCTGCATAAAATTAAAAAATTGCTTCCAATACTCATCAATTTTACTCTCATAATAAATGGAATATGTTTCAACATATTCATATTCTTCTCGCTCAACACCTAATTCATCTTTGTCTACTGCATACAATGTGAAAATCTGATCATCATGGTCCCTGGAACGCTCTAGTACTTCATCAGGATCTACCTCTAAGTAAAGTGGTGCTTGAACCTGATCTTGATCTTTTCTCTCCTTATGCAAAATTTGCAGAGGTTGTCTTCTATACTGAGGATTAAAGTTTTTGTTATGTTGTGCTTGCCTCTGAGAATTCTTACTCTCCAACTTAATTTAATCAATTTATTTGACAAATTTTTAATTACATTACTCATATCCTCTAATGTTTGACTTTAAGAGGATTCCACTTTAGCCTTTCCATTATCTTGGATAGGCTGTGTCTTTGGTGCTTTACCTACAGCCACCAGATTTGCTTCTATCTCTAAGGCATTAGTTTGGATATGATCAATGGTTGCAGATCTTCTCTCCCTCAATGTGAATCCAAAATTTGACTCAAAAGCCCCTGCAAAAGTTATTTTTGCACCAGTAGGAGGGGGCTTAATCTCCACTGGAAGACTATTGTACAATTTATTGAACCTTCTAATGAATTCAACAACACTTTCATCAGATTTATTAATAGCATTGAACTCTGTGAGTGAATACCCATGGTCTCTTTTCTCTTCCCATAATAGAGTTATTAGGAAGCCCTTTAAACCATTTTCATGCTTCTCCATCCAGGGATTGGACAAAAAGTCTTAAAACAACATCTAGAAGTTCAAAATTTATATTTTCTACAAAATTACAAAATGTTGCTATATGATTCTCTGTTGTTTTTCCATCCTCCCCTGTGAAACAAGGAATAATCTTCAAGTATTCATGTGGCATTTGATTCAACTGTTGTGGCAATTGAATAGGTGCATACCTATCCATCAAGAATGCAGGTGCTATCATGTTTTCTCTTGAACTTAATGAACCTTGATTACCAGCAGATGTGGAACCTGACTGAGGAGTAAATGGAGTATGAGAAGGTGATAATGTAGTTATAAGTTCAGGTTGAATAACTATAGTAGACACTGAGAAAGAAACAGACTCTAAGTATTGTTCTTGACAGTTGGATTCTTGAAATGAAGTGGATGTAAAAGGTGAATCTTGTTCAAATAAAGGTGAATGTTTGGATGAAAAATGAGTTGAACTACTGACAAGTGTAGACATTGTAGGACTTGGTGTAACTAGACTTTTTGGCCTTCCAACCCTCTTGGAAACTAGCCTCTCAGAGTCTGAAAGGGTTTGAACTCTCTGCTGTGAGGTATCTGACCTTGTATGGGGCCTTTTTGGAGCCAGAGTTATTATTTTTTGTTCAGTACGGCCAAATATTTCCTCCTCATTGAACAACTAGAGGAAAATATTAAAAACCCAAGGAAAAGTGTTCTTGTCTTCTCTCCCCGGCAACTGCACCAATTAATGTTATCCCTTAAGAAACCAATTTCTTGGTTGTGTAGAAATTGTGCTTAAGACATTAATGTTTATTGTTTATGTCACTCAGTTATATGTTGTATTCTCAATTGAAGGACTTGAAAGACCTGGTTTTAAACCCTCAATACATAGGTGATATGAAAGTCTCAGAATGCCATTTGACTGTTGAATATGAATGCTAAATGAAGAATGCTTGGAGAAGTCAGAGACAATATGTTGTTTTACACAGAAACTATTATCTATGACACTTAGGGAAGCTAAAGACAATATGTTGTTTTACACAGAAACTACTATCTGTAAATTAGAAGAATTGCAGAGGTATGGGTTTTAAGTATAGGAGCACTCTTTTAAGGAACTTTAATTTTATTCACACAAGTAAACAAAGACCTGCAACTTCATTACTATACTTAAAGCAAAGAAGACATATGATGACACATAACAGAGAAGTTACAAAATCATACCCAACAATGTAATAAAAACTTTTGAATCCTTAATTAACCAACAGTTTATCAGAAATATAGTAGCCTAGTCTCCAGGTTCTTCAAAATTCGAACCCTTTCTCTGTAAATTTTCCTCTTTTTATATATTATGATACAGTTGGTAATCACAAAAACTATCAAACTGCTTAACTATTTCCTAACTATCTAAAATAAAAGTTATTACAGAATATTACAATGGAGGGTAAAAGACACCTCATTCTCCTCAAGAAAACAAAATAAGGAGAGATAACAGAAATTAGAAGGTGATGGTTGTTCGTTGTTCGAATTTGTGGTTTGAGTATGTGGTCTGAGTGTTATTCTGCAAGATGTAACCCTGTAGATGTCCCGATGACAGTTAGACTATTTTAACACAACAAACTACAACTTTACAAGAACTTCGTGCGTGGACTTGTGGGTTATGGGCCCACGTACATATCAGAAGTGTTGTGATTGGCCAAAACACAAGGAAACATGACCAATCACCATCATTGGAAACTAAAGGAATTAAGCCCCAGTTCATTACATATCGTGTCCACCTGAGCCGTTAACCCACACGCACATTTATGCACGATCACTGTTTGATCACCCATTCAGTGGATGGTCCGATCCTTGAGAACTCAACAAGACTTTAAACTTGTTGAACAAAACCTTATCGCGTCCACTTTTTCCACAAGCCTTTGACTTCCCCACGGACCCGATAGGAAACTAAAGTGTGGTTAAAATATTTCTTGTGTCTAAAATTTAAAATAAAACCCGTTCATTTCAACACGATATCTATCCGATCTGCTGCCTTCAAGTGGATGCCCCTGATTAACTAAGGTTTTAACTCCATTTTATAATTTATCACGTCTAATTTTGAATTAACCCTTGCGCTTGTTAACCGTGCGATTACCTTCGAATCTGTTGCCTTCCAAGCTGACGGCTCAGATCTTCTCTGGAGTTTCTCAAATTCAAAAGCCATTAATAATATAAAATAAGTCATTTCTTTCAAATTTCCGCATGTCCTCTTATTTCCGCTATAACATAATATTTGATTTTTTTCCACTTTTGCAATAAAACTAAATATAAAATTAAAAAGGCAATGGATGTTACAACACCCATTATGCATTACCATATAAACCTATCCACCTTAATAACTACACCCATTAGCCCTATATCACAACTGAATGAAAGCGAACGCTTAGGAGGTACAATTATAGGCTTACCCCAGGCAGGATGAGATGGGATGAAACAACCTTACCCTTACCCTTACCTTAAATGCTTTCACCCTAGACGGATGATGGAGGGACTGCTGCCTAACTGATGATGTCAAGAATAGTACGGTAAGCATGGCATGCTATGAAACCACCCCCTACCTTAGTTACACACTACCTAGTTACCCATCGGGAGACCTAGACGTACCTGCCCTAGACACTTGAGGAATGAATCGCTTAGTCAGGTGGGACTGCTATCCAACTTATATTTTCAGATGGGATCAACCAAACCCAAACTTTACACTTATTGTATCACCTAACAACAATTGCTTCAACCAAGGATAGAATAGGAGGGGACAACAAGCAAGCACTTACAACTTTTTACCCTTTACTATGTTGATTTACTCTTACAGCCTACACCCCCCCAAGAGACCTATACCATTTTGATAAATGAGGTGAGCGTTTAGAAGGTATTTCTAGGAACCCCCTTATATTCTCTGGGTGGGATGGCATGAAGATGACTGATATGAAACCAACATTCCCTTACCTATTCACTTATGTGTTTCCTAACTACTTCGCTATTAATACTTAGGCAAGGTATGATACGGCAACTAAAGCAGCTAGAGAACCGAGCAAAATAGCATGGCATGGATGGCATGAAACCCTTCCCTTTCCCTTATACCTAAATTTAGCAAGCGCTTAAAAGGGAGAGCTATTAACCTGAGAAGAATTCATTGCATGGCATTGATAGCATGAAACTACCTTACCTTCTTCCCTTTATACTTAAGTGTTTCCTTACTACTTGCTACTTAAAGACCTAGAAATATTCCCTATACTGCAAACTGAATGAAGCGATTAGGAGGCATCGCTATTTTCATATTAGAAAGGCCACACTAACAACTTCATCCGTTACCATTTACCTTTTATCCCTCTAACTGAATGGGGTTTCCTTCTTTCCTTTTACCAGTCTCTCCTTTCACTATATATGAAATGAACTGCACTAAATGGTTCATCCTATATAGAAAAGACCTCCAGGCATGGACTGAAATGAACTGTTTCATTGAACATTATTATGTGTTTCATTGAACATCAACCTGTGTTTCATTGAACATCAGTCTGTGTTTCATGGATTTCACATAACGTCTATCTTTCATTTCACTAAGAGAGGTTAGAGTATTTCTCGGTGTAGTGTCAAGTATCGGTATTTCGTGTAGAGAAGATCAGTAGAGGGCATAGCTAGAGTTCAAGGTCGAGTTAGAGTTAGAGTTAGAGTTCTAGGTTGAGGGTTGTTCCATTGAGGTTGAGGGTAGGCATATCTAAGTTGAAGAAAGTCATAAGCTCGTTTCTTGTCCCAACCATTGTTTATTTTCCTAGCCTTGTCGTTTCTTCTACCAGCTGGGGTTTCATCGACCAAAAAGTTTCTTGTCCCAGTCAATACCAAAGCAAGTAAAGAAAGTAGTACTAATTCAATGATTGTATTATATATTTAAGTTTTCAACAATAAGCACCACCTTCCTTCCCTAGCCTTCTTAATGAAGCTTAAAGCTACCCCTCGCCCTTATGAGGTTTAAGAGCTTGCTTAACATCCTTACCCTTTGTGGACAAGCAAGAAATCCATTCCGTTCCATTAGTTCCTTCCCACCCCTCTTACTACTTCTTAGAATACTTTCTTACGTACCTAGTGAATCAAGCCATCGCACCTAACATAATTCATCTAGTACACCAATCTACTCATGCCTACCTAGCTTGAGTGAAGGTCAGATCAACTACCCTACCCTATTCCCTCATAGCTCAGCATGCCAAAGCAGAGGTATTGCATACTCCAATAAGAGGTTGCAAACTCTGATAAGATCCCCCCTAGTCCCATTTCTCTTTTTCCAGAACATTGCTCCATCCTACCCTTCTTGTTTTCATCCCCCCTCGGACAAGAGAACAACCTCTCTTGCTTTCCCATGGGTCCCATTAGCCATATAACCATCAATATAGTTTGGATAAAATGCCCCTTTATCCCCATTACTAATTTCTAGATGGCATGGATGGTCGTCTTACTTCTTTCTTGATCAAATCGGATGGATTAGGCCTATAAACCCTCCTGGATCGGATGAAGAGTTGGCTTGGCTTTAACTGGCAGAACGATGTTTCAGATGCTAAAGACTTTGTCAAACCACCCCACTTCGTTTCTATCGAACCTACCTCAAAATTCCAACCTTAGGACCTATGAGAGAACCAACCATTCCTACCTGCCCTAATTCCAATCAACCTACCAATTTGAAGCATGAAGACCCGACAAAAAACCCATATGGCAATTACCCATGAAGGATGTGGTGTTGGTCCATACTGAAGATATTGCTTTCACTTCGTGCCTCACTTTATTTTTTCTTGCTATCAGTACAGGAAGGAACTATCTCGCCTTTATACTTGCCTTATTATGGGGGGTCATACCTAAATTCGACCTTGGAAGGCAAATCCAGCACTATTAAAGAAGCAGCCCCTTCCTTACTACTATTTGATGCCATATTGGATAGGGAGGTTTCTTCATGGCCTGGGATCAAGAAGGAAACCAATTCATAGGCATTAAGCAAGGGGAACGATAGTAGACACTGCCACCCTACTACAATGGATTTACTCCACTTGTATCGCTCAACGATGCGCCATCATTGCATCACAACACCAGAATTTTGTCTCGATTCCTTCCGTCTTCACGCTCACTTTCAAGCAAGAATGAGAAGGCCCTACTCACAGCAAGCAGATAGGATCCACCTTTTCTTAATTAGTACTTTTTTGTAAGGAATAAGATCATAGATAGGGCAGGTAAGGAAAGAATACCCTATCGACATTCTATCTATAGATAGTCTTTCTACAAAGGGAGGAAACTCATTCTTTCAGCTAAAGGATTTCCTGCAGCTAAGGACGTTGGGAACTCAGGGATGGCAGCAAGGGAGAATCTAATATATATGTATATGTATATATATATCTATATATGTGTGTGTGTATATATATATGCATATGTATGTATATGAATATGTATATATATGTATATGTATATATATGTATTGTATATATATATATATATATATATATATATATATATATATATATATATATATTATATATATATATATATATATATATATATATATATATATATATATATCTATATATATATATATATATATATATCTATATATATATATATATATATATATATTATATATATATATATATATATATATATATATATATATATATATATATATATATATATATATATATATATATCTTCGCAGGTCGGGAAGGGCTTACCCTATCCACTATCAATCTATCTCCAGCTATCAAAAGTACCTCCTCATAGTGAAGGCCCTGAAAGGTCAACCTAGTAAGGTTCTTATAAACAAACCCTTCTAATGCGAAGTCAACCCTGAGTTATAGGGTCCTGGCTTTGTAATCTGGTCTCCTCAAGTGGAAGAAAGATAAGCTCAGGGGGGAAGTAAACCCATGGTGGAAGGTCTTGAAATGCCCCTTAATTTACGATGAAGGCCTCATTGTATCAAATTTGAGGGAAGGAAGGGGTGAGGATACAAGCCACTCGAGCCCCCCATCAGGGGAGAGAGGGTGAGGAGCGTAGGGACAAAAACATTCTTTTTCCCTTCTTATATATTTCCACCCAACTGCCATTTTAGAGGGTTTCAACACGAAATGGGTTAGGGAAATTCTAACGAAAGTAATTGCCTAACACCTTAAATGAGCGGGATAAAGTAGTGACATTGTTAGGGATTTATGTCTTCTCCGGTACCTCCCTTCAGTCGGTTGATCACATAAATGTCGGATACCTTTTGACGTCAGTCGAGCAACGTGTAGGAACTATTTGGGTGGAGGGGTTCATGAATTATATATGGCATTATAAATGAATGTCTGAAACGCCCGACCTTCCCGATTCAATCAGATGAAAAGATATAATTTTGATCAACTTTGAGAGAGATTCTAACGGACCCTCATAATGAGAGAGTGGGTAACTCATTATATATGTAATTACATCATGAATTATATCAGTAACTATGCTATAGCAGATCATGTTGTTATTATATATGTCATTATGCAATTTGTCATGAATGAGATCTATTATATATGTCATGCTTTTCCGTCATTCATGAATGAGATATGTGTCAGACCAGATTCAAATGATAGAGAGTGAATGCTACTATTTTATATGTAATTCTGCATTGTCGAAGGATTGACCTTACCATAAAGATCAACATATAAAGGGATCAGGACCAACACTTACTGCCTAGGGTCAACGATTTGAAGAGAGCATATGGAAACTTGTGATTAGCACGCTTAGGTCTCGGCTCACAAGCTCATTTACAAGCCAAATCATCGTAATGGTAGGGTCGGAGTCCCTGCCACATGACCTTTCGGTCCCATTCCACTAAAGCGTTGAGCTCGATTAACGAACCATGTTGAACTGACAAAGTGAACTAGCTAAGCCCTAACCCCTGAATCACTTGGAGAATCAAGATCATATCGCTTCCTCACCTTTTCCCTTGCCTTTGTCAGATATGTTGCTAAAGGTTGATGATTAGCTAGAGATTCATAACTCCCTCTCCTATCTGCAACTATTGGTGGAGCCATAAGCTTAAACCTCCTCACATGCAAATAAAGCATCCGCCCCTAGTCACGTAAAAGCGTGAATATGAACCTCTCCTAACCCAAGATCATACTACCTCTCTGCAGGTACAGTAGCAGGTTCTTCCTGAAGTAACTGCCTAGATCGAAGGTAGAATCCCTCCTTAGTATCAGACACAGAAGTACCAACAGTGGGTTCCTACGTGGGGTGGTTGCAATCGCCAAAGCAAACATGAAAGTACCGCCACTAGACTAGTAGGAAAGTTGCTTATTCAATGGATAAAACTATGTTGTTGTCTTCCTTACTGTTGTCCTTATTAATTTGACAACTTGAAGTGTGCTGGTATTACAATTAAGAAATCAAGATAGGTATATTTCTCTACATATGTCACACTCCAACTACCCGTTTAAGTTTTTCTACGTAGCAAGGAAGCATAAATTGACAACCTTCCGGATAGAAGGATTGCCTGCTCGGTATGTTTCCAAATCGATCGCGCATCATACAATACTCGGTGGTACCGTTTAAATCCACTTCAGCTGGCACAGGAATGTGTATTAGGGCCCACACTTCAAGCTTAGAGCCATATAGAAAGTATTCCCCGTCAATGAGAAATAATCATACTTCCAATCTATGCTAGATAGGTTATCCCCTTTCCGGAGTGACTGTTGAAACCAAGTCAATCAGCCATGCAATGAATTCAAGAATTCCATAACTTGTTACAGTACTACCAAAATAGCTAGCTAGTCTTCCCATTTCTGGATGGATCCTTTCCTTATTTAGGATCTTTCCAATTCATCATTCATTCTCATCATGCCATTGACTCATGCTGCTCCATCTATCATGCATGTGCTGAAGGTCAACCTTTCCTATCCATTATACACGGATCTTTCCTTCTCTATATGGTGACCCATGGTACTAACAAAATGACCAAAATTTTATCTATGTTTCCCATCCCTCATTCTCTTTACTTTGTGTATCAAAAGCTCACACTCTTAAGTATTGAGTCGCCTTTACTTATTTTTTAAACTTTGTACCTCCAACCCATCCACTCTTTGAACCATTCAATCCTTTTATTTCACTCTACTCATTCGACCTACTCCACTCCAGCCTTCTCTACTTCACTTTACTTCGATTCTGTCCCATATATCTCTGAACTCAATTACCATCGGGGTGTGAGTGCAGTGAACCGAGCCACCCAAACTGGTTATGTAAGTCAATCGGGCAGTACTCTTATCATGGTCGTTCTACACAGGTTGGTTGTGCTTCTGACCTAAGATAGAGCAAATCGATGTTTCGCAGTTTCCACACACTATAGGTAGTACTTCATGTGGCAACTCACCCCGTTTTTCTTTTCGATCCTCTCACTATCAGATCCTTACACATGAGATTCACTAGATATTCGGCTGAACCATCAGCCTAAGATAGATTGAATCGATGTTCCATTGTTCCAAACCTTTTTGCCTCATTGTTCTTACCCTTCGAAGCATTGAAAGTGGCGCCTAAGCATGGTCATTTTCGTGCCAATGGAATGTGGTTTATCACTCACCCGATTTACCATCTATCCATAGGTGAGGGACTTCTTCTCTGGAAGTAGAGAATCAGTCAAGAGGTAGGTTCAAATTCCTTCCCAATGATTCAAACTCTAGTTTAAGGACCTTAATATATGCACTCAATTTTCTAGTGAGCTCAACCTTTCAGATTAGGCAGATAACTTTTGATAAAGAGCAAGTAATATATTCCTTCCCACATAAGAGAAAGATCCAAGACCAGTAAGTTCCATAGCTAGAAGATGAGCCGCCCTTGGAGATGATGAGACCATGGTGAAAGAAAGGAGGTTTCCCGATAGCCCTTCCAAAATCAAAGGTATCTTTTCCTGGACTTACCAGTTGAGCGTTTGTCATGATCGAATGGAAAATAGGGGTTTGGGCAGACGGAGGGAAAAAATGAAGTTTCTCTCTTAGCTTTTAGGTCATGCACCTTTTCACTGGCCTCTTCCACAAATTCTTGCCCCATACTAATGTTTTTTCATTTCGTTCTGCATTTAACTAGGTTTATCTATCACATGCACTATCTTAAGAACCTACTGACTCAAGTGACACTATTATATATGTGAAAACCACTACTTATCCCCTCGGCCTATCAATTTGACCTACCTTATCAGGCATGTCATCTGCTGAATTGAGTCACCTATCTGTTGAGTCTTGTGAACTGGGTATATTATTTCTGTCTTAACTAACGTTGAGAGGTTTCCCTTTCCCAAAGAATAAGATTAATATATGGAAGAATATCATTTCTTCTCAGTAAGCATTGAACGGGCAGGCCAATTGCTCAAATGTTCTTTATGTCATTCGGATTGTTTTCCCACTCCCCTGCAATAGGAACTCCCATCAAATCCCCAAAGGGTGTATACCGATCGATCGGGTGAGAACGTCATAGAGCCCTCAAACCTTCCAATATGGCTTTCAGAATAATCCAACAACAAAATTTTTCACCTTACTATTGACTCAACGGTGCAACTCTCAGATAGCCCTTACATAGCTTCCCCAATGGCTTGAAGATTGAGGACAGAAATATTCCTCTCTGATTGCCTCGGACCCAGCCCTCAATAAATGATAGTTCTTCGAGTGACCCTTAATTTAGAAGAGTTGAAAACTTGAAAACCATTTCCCCGCATTTCCCTGGCTTTCTCTGCGGGTACATCTACCACAGTGAGACACCTTCACTAGTTGGTCAACCTTGACTAATTCTCTTTCGAGAGTCATTCTAGCCTTGAAGGCTGAAAATCTTATTCTTCTTGGGCTTAAGAAGAGCCTACTTTCTCAGGTGGGGAAACGGGGGGCTTTCTCCCTTCCATCAAGATATTGATTCCTTCCAGCAGTTGTTTTGGTTCTGGCAGAGGTTTTTCGCTTTTCACTAGGGAGGCCCCGACACTATTGAAATAGAATTGGTCTACCTAACACATATAGAGAAATCCCTTTGATGTCTCCAACCTAGATTCTATCCTTATCCTTTTGACTAGATCTAAGCATGCTTTTCCTGGAAATATAATAAGACCATAAGAAGGTAGCCATGCATGAGTGCAGTGTTGAAAATGGCAACAAGAAATGCTAAAAATAGCATTGCTATAAATAACAGTTCAGGCACCAGCATTGGACATAGCAACAAGGAATGAAAAATGGAAGTGCTAAAAATAGCATTGTTATAACTAGCATTTCGGGATGGATTCCAATTTTAGTTAGTCCCTAAACTAAAATTGAGAATTAAAATTCGAATTTGATCTTAGCAACTGTTTGTAAAATAATTAATTAATTCATCTTGAGTTAATTAGTTGTAGAAAATCAAACATGAAGTCTATGTGAAGACATGCAACAGTTTCTCCATTGATTGAGGAACTTATCCCTTAGTTAAAGAGATAAGGATGAGTTGTAATTTGAGTTGTAATTACTTAGCTCAGTTAACTGAGTTAATTCCAGTTAGATTAGTTCCAACAGTTTGTGGAATTAATTGTGAGTTCATTTAGTTAATGCTTGCATGCATGTAGCTTCTGCTCTTCAGATAACTGAATATTCTCTCATAAATAACTCATGCATGTCAGTTCAGTCAGAGACCCAGTTGAGATCAAAGGAAGGGATAGTGTACTATCAGTTGGAGGATTTTTCCTATATAGGAAACTCATCCATGCAGAAGGAATTATCTCCTTCAGGATTGTACAGTTAGATCAGCGGTTAGTGAGTGTGTGAAGAGGCCAATTCACACAGGTGGCAACATTGGACCCCAAGGAAAATTACGCAAGGAAATAGGAGGCTTGGAGGTTAGAGGAGAAGGTTTGTGAGAAGCCTTTGACTGTCTATGAGCAGCAGTTGGATTGCAGAGAGAGCAGGACAGCTTGAGAGCTGATTCTTTTTGTAATCTGAACACATTTCCACTTATATGATAATACAAAGATTGGGGTTTTAGGTTGAGGCTTTCCCCATAGTATTCTTCTATGTTCATGTGTGATTGATTTCTTGTTCTCGGTTATATGTGTTCTATTTGATCTTGCTCAATTCCATTAAGCTTCAGCAAAGTTTGTTGTAGAAGTAGATCTTGTATTTTTCTTTAGTATATTGCATTATCAGGTGATCTATAGTGGGAAATTTCTACATGGTATCAGAGAAAATGTGATCAAAGTGAAGAACAGTGTACAAAGAAGGGAAAAGTTCAAAGTTTGATGTTCTTGATTATAGAAATTGGGTTCTTATCACATCTCAATTTCACCAATGGCGTTCAGCGGTTTAAGACTCGAGTATGCCCTTGATGGCAGCTCAAATTATATAGCCTGGAAGGATAGCATGGAAGCAGTATTAGAGGAAAATGGTCTAAAGAACTTCATTGATCAAGAAGTCCCCAAGCCGGCAATAGCTAATGCTACAGAATTGGCGGAATAGAAGAAATGTGTGGCTAGAGCAAGGAGAATCCTCTTGGAGGGAGTTCGAGACCACATTGTCTCGATCCTCCATGGGAAGGAGACACCATTTTCAATGTGGAAAACATTAAAAGATCTATATCAGAACAACAACAATCAGGGGAAGCTGGTGCTGAAAGACAAGCTTCGGAAAATCAAGTGTGAAAAGGGTGACACGATCTCTACATATCTGAAAAAGCTCACCACCTGCAGGGATGAGCTTGGAAGTGTAGGGATCATGACAGTTGATGATGACATGGTGAGTCTTACACTCGTTGGTCTTCCTAAGAGCTGGCATAGCTACCAAGACTCGGTTAATGGAAGAGAAAAAATGCCAAATTGGGAACGATTTTGGTTAGATCTGATGCAGGAGGAGATAAGAAGAAGCACCAAAGATGGTTCTTCATCTAAGAAGGATGAAGAAAATTGTGCCTTAACGAGTAAGGAAAAGAAAGGGAAGGAGAAGGATTCTCATCCCAAATCGAGTTCTTCCCATGGTGGGAAGAAGTTTGACAAATCGAAAGTGCGATGCTTTCGTTGTCATGAGGTGGGCCATTTTGCTACAAATTGTCCACTGAATAAATCCAATATGGGATCCAAGGAAGGATTTGAAGGTGAGGCATTGGCCTCACAGTTCGAGTTGGATTTCACCCTCTTCACATGCATGGTTTCATCCATGGTGGGATGTGGTTGGTTTCTTGATAGTGGAGCTTCATTCCACATGACCGGTGATAAGAGTTTGTTCAGTACCTTCGAGGAGAAAGATCTCCAAATACTCATAGCAATGGGTAATGATGAAAAGTATAGTGTCTTAGGTGTAGGCACGGTTGTTTTTCAGAGGAAGCATGGAGCTCGCATTACCTTGACCAATGTCAACTATGTGCCAGGACTAAGGAAAAATTTGGTCTCAATCGCAATGCTGGAAGACAAAGGCTATGATGTAGTCTTCAGTAAGGGAAAGGTTTTCCTTCAACACATCACCACTAGACAGGTGAAGCATATTGGTTCACGAGTCAAGAACCTGTATGCTCTTGAGGTTCAAGATGCATGAAAATCCTTGAGGAGCAAGGCAACTGATGGAGACTTGGTGGTTGAGAGGGAGAGTACATTACCTCTCAACATGCAGCGCCAGAAGAAGTTTCAGACAATTATGGAGGAGCCACAATTGGTGAAGTAGCTTCAGGAGGTTGTGGAGCAGCCACAACTGGAGAAGCCGAGAGGAGATAGAGTGGAAGCATCCACTCATGCAAAGACCTCCAGTAGGGGGAAATTTCGAGCCAAGTGGGTAGAGGGATCAAATGCATCCATACCTCCAGGTAGGAGGTGGGGCGATGTGGAGTGACACTCCCAAGAAGGCTGGAATAGGGGCAAGACCATTGAGGTACCCAACTTCTTTGATTAGACCTTGCTACGGGAGCCCCGATGAGGAGTAGCAAGACCAGCTGAGTGGGTAGAGATGGATGTGGATGGAGCGGCAGAGAGAGCTACAGTACAAGAATCCCAAGGTAGTGCAAAGCTAGAAGGCTACAACAATGCGAGAGGCACAGGAGTGTTGCACCAGTGCAGGATGGCATAGAGAGGTGTGCAACGGTGCGATATGCATGGAGTGTTGCAGCAGCTCAGAGGTCACAGAGGGAGCACTTGTCAGCGACAGAGGAATCTTCAGCATCAGAGGATGTTTCTAGCCCAACAGGGAGGTCAGTTGGGAGTATTTTTTGTTTCTAGAGTTGCTAGAGCAATAACACTTGGGAGAAGTGTTGTATGCAGAACATTCCAAAGGTTTAGGATCGAGTTTGAGTTGAATGTCTTTCTTGTTGAGAGAGATTGTTGAAAATGGCAACAAGAAATGCTAAAAATAGCATTGCTATAAATAGAAATTCGGGTACCAGTGTTGGACATAGCAAAAAGGAATGAAAAATGGAAGTGCTAAAAAATAGCATTGTTATAAATAGAATTTCATGATGGATTCAAATTTTAGTTAGTCCCTGAATTAAAATTGAGAATCAAAATTCGAATTTGATCTTAGCATTGTTTGTAAAATAATTAATTAATTCATCTTGAGTTAATTAGTTGTAGAAAAACAAACATGAAGTCTATGTGAAGACATGCAACAATTTCTCCATTGATTGAGGAATTTATCCCTTAGTTAAAGAGATAAGGATGATTTGTAATTTGAGTTGTAATTAGTTAGCTCAGTTAAATGAGTTAAGTCCAGTTAGATTAGTTCCAACAATTTGTAGAATTAATTGTGAGTTTAGTTAGTTAATGCTTGCACGCATGTAACTGTTGCTCTTCAGATAACTGAATATTCTCTCATAAATAACTCATGCATGTCAATTCAGTCAGAGACCCAGTTTAGATTAGAGGAAGGGACAGTGTACTATCAGTTGGAGGATTTTTCCTATACAGGAAACTCATCCATGCGAAAGGAATTATCTCCTTCAGGATTGCGCAGTTAGATCAGAGGTTAGTGAGTGTGTGAAGAGGCCAATTCACACAAGTGGCAGCACTGGATGCCAAGGAAAACTATGCAAGGAAATAGGAGGCTTGGAGGGCAAAGGAGAAGGTTTGTGAGAAGCCTTTGACTATCTATGAGCAGCAGTTGGATTGCAGAGAGAGAAGGCTAACTTGAGAGTTGATTCTTTTTGTAATCTGAACATATTTCCACTTGTATGATAATACAGAGATTGGGGTTTTAGGCTAAGGCTTTCCCCAGAGTATTCTTCTGTGTTAATGTGTGATTGATTTCTCGTTCTCAATTATATGTGTTCTATTTGATCTTGCTCAATTCGATCAAGCTTCTGTAAAGTTTGTTGTAGAAGTAGATCTTGTATCTTGCTTTAGTATATTGCATTATTAGGTAATCTACAGTGGGAAATTTCTACATGCAGACCAATGCTTGTAGGCGAATGTAATCACAGAAGGTTACTTATAGATGTGATAGCGTAGGCAGCAGCAACAGGTAAAAAGAGGTAGTTGTTTGAAAAAATATCTCCTTCCCATTGTGGATGAATCCAACAAGCTAAATGACCCTAGCAATGATCCCAGGCCCAAGGAGGGAAGGGGAGCGACCATATCCTCCAAGTTATGGGTTTCCCGATCAATAGATATGTAATGGGTGGAATATTTCATTGTTTGCTACCAACTTTGGATTTTCATTTCCTAATGGTGAGTGAAACTAATGATATGTATGCATGCTATTATCTTAGCTAGTTAGCCAAAAAGAGCCAAAAAAAGTAAAATAAGAAAGTGGAGAAAGGGTCTTGATTGCTTACTCTGGATGCCCATGTTCATTAATAGCACCTCCACCTAACCTTCTATCTTCCATTCAATCCAACCCTTTCTACACCTACCTTGACCTCGAAATGAAAACTAAACGACTGACCGCTTCCCTTTTTCGGAATGAAAGCATAGCATCGGATGGTATCCCATTGGAGTGTTTCCCTATGGGGGAATCTAGTAGTCTGTCAGTCAACGAATTTCCTTAGAACATCTTGTTGAGCCTCAAACCTACACTTCTTTACACATCCTCCCAGCCTCGTTTTCCTATTGATTTCCTTATTTTACCACTCATTCCCTCCATCAAATTGTTCAAATCATTGTATTTTAGGACTTTTTACATGGTTTTCTAATTATCCTAATGACTGTGTTTGGTTTAGAATTTTGGTTCAAGGTGCTTCTTTCCGCAGCTCATACAGGGTTTTCCGCAGCTGATCCCGGTTTCCGCAGCCAACCCTGGATTCCGCAGCTGTTTTATTAAATGCTATGTTCCAGGTGTCCTTTGGGAAGAAGAGCCACATGGGCAAGTTCGTGGAACCAAGGACATGGTGTGTGTCCCTCCAGATCATCCAAACCAGTCATCCAAGCCCGTGGTCAACGAGGAGGTAACTTCGGTCAACGGAGGTCATTGGCAGTGGCACGGCTCTGCGTGTTCTGTTTTAGAGCACGTGAAGAACAGGTGGCATCGTCCTCAGTTATGAAGGTAGTGGGAAACATAATCCAACAGCGGATTGAATGCCCACAATGGTCGTTGCCTAAATCCAAGGACGTAGCAAGACTACGTGTTTTTATTCAGTTGTTCGAATTACTTCGATTTTGTTAAGTTAGTTCGCCTTCTTCAGTTATAAATAAAGTGTCTTTGAACGCTGGACAAGTTAGTTGTTAGCTGCTGTTATATACTTTTGAACTCCCACTGTATTTTCCTATTCATGCATAATATATGAGAAGACTGTTATTCCATTTACGTGTGTGATTGATATTTGAAACGGCTGGAGTAGGTAGAGGGCCCCTGTTTACTAAAGGCCTGTATAGTACTTTTAATTTCCTACATTTTGTTTTCTTATTTTATGTATATACTACCTTTGATTGTTGAGTTTTGATAGCTGTACATACATTTTAAATTCTGCTTGTTTACATTTCTGTACTTTTTCATGACTGATCAGTGCGTTATGCAGGTTTCTTAGGTGTGCCTGGGATAGTTCCTTTCTTTTCTTTTTCATAACTAGTGACACTTGTGATCATCTTGTCTATGTTGCTGACCTTCTTTGTTTTGCAGCCTTTATTTCCTCATTATCACTTAATCAATCTGCATATTTGCTTTCTGTTTGTAGACATCAAGTTGTTTATCTATTGATGGTCTCTTCTTCATAACTTAATATCTTTATTGAGAACCAAAATATCACTTAGCGCAGCTTGATTTAGTTATTCAAAAACTCACAATTGCTTGACTTGTTTTTAATTGTTTATCACATGATATATTCAGTTAAAAAGGCAAGAGGTTAAGAAGAAGTTAAAGTATTTGTGACTAGTCTTTCTTTTAGATAGATTTACTTTAGTTTCACATTGCTTAGTTGTTATTTGACATAGATTTCATTTTCATTTCCTTGCAGCAGCAGAGATACTGGGCCAATGTCATTAGTATTTTATTTGATTCCTTTACTTTCCTTTAAAAATTGATTTCATTTCAAGCTTTCTTGTAGAATACTTTTAAATTGTAAAAAGCACATCACAATCTCACACACTTCACTCACTTTATTTCATTTCCATCACATTACATTAGGAAAGATATACTTGAAAACAAACCTAAAAACGACAAAACGACAAAAGCTTAAGAAATAGTTGCCTAAGTACATACAGTACACCTCACTTCATCAGCTTACGAGCCCCGGGTTGACATTTAAAAGTTGCAATTTAGACATCACTAAATTGACCAAACACATCTTTTTCGTAGTCGTTACGTTAGTCAATTAGCCTATCGATGAATGCTCACCCAGACCAGGGAGGAGGGCATCTAAGAAGCAGTCAATCAATGAGTTGGCCCTAGATAAATATGTATCTACTATAGTTTCTCCACCCTGGCCCCTTTGTTGGGAAACACCCCAACAAACAAGGGTTCATTGATTGTTTGTTCCATCATGAAAACTATTTCTCCTTCTTATATTGGAGAAGCACCCATGCACCAAGGTATGTTCGTTGAAGCAATCAATAGTAGCATCAACCGGGATTAGTCATCTCAGTACCACTAGTTCAATAGCTAGCCATATTTGAGCCACGGCCCAAGAGCATAGATTGGGTGCCCCACTATAGAATATGACCTCCAATTGGGGAAGAAAATATTGTTCTTGAAGCATTAATGAAACATTTACCATTTCTTTAGCTTGTTTTGTTTCAGAGTTGGATGTTTCCTCGTTTTAAGCCAGGAATAAGTGAGTCAAGAGAGTTTCATTGCCTTGTTGTTGATCGAACAAGTGCTGACAAGACCGAGCTAGTTGTCGATGCCCAAAAGCAAGAGATGTATTTAGTTAGATATGGTGAGAAGAAGAAAAGGGCTATTTTCTTCCCAATTCGATGAATCATATGCATCTTCCTTTCTTTCCCTTCCCTCTCTTTCCTTGCCTTCCTTTCAATGCCGAGAGATTTCTGGTCTTCTTCCTTCTTATTTCCCTTCCTTACTTACTTACATTTTTATGTGAGCAGGTGTATGAGTACAACCTTTCTCATCTTCCTTTCTTAGCTAGTATGTGAGTGAACTAGCTATATGATTTATAAAAGTACCATTCACGTAGCATTTCTTTGGGTCTTACCTCTATCTGGGTGAGATCCAAAGAAGAGAGATTGTCTTTATGTTGGGTAGGTTTGCTTCTCATTGATCTATATACGTTCTAATATCGCTCATGAGCATCAGACTATCGACATTGTTTATTTCTCAAAATATAGCATCAAACTCAGGATCTTTTTCAATATATGGGATCTCGATGATCTGGTCCTTCTGGTCCTGCACGATCAACGAAATCAACAACTGCTACCCAATGAATAGCAATCACCCCCGTTCCTGTTATAAGCACCTTCGTCCATGAAATGATAAGAACATTTGTATTGGGATTCATGGGATTAGTTTCACCCCCGTCCGTGGAAACACCTCTATCCATTAGATTATAAGCCTCTATGGAAAGAGCGTGATTCATATTATCGTAGAATACCCCTCGCTTTTATAGACCCAAAACGACATCAACTTCTACTGGGTCGACATATGCATCAACCGAATATACTGCAGTTGGATAAGCTGCTACTTGGTGTTGGGTAATGGTGTTTCTCTTATATATAAAACTAATCACTTTACATCTACCTCTATCCCTTCCAAATTTGCTTGCATGTCCCTCTCCTGCTGCTGGTTCTGAAATAGGTTATGCCCCTGTGGTTAGGTATGCTCCTCTGGTGATCGGTGATGTGAAGGTCTTTGACTGTAAGGGGTCGACATCTCCAAAGTTTGCAACAAATAATGTCCTAAGCCATTGAATGTATTCCTCGCTACTGAGTGATATTGCCAAATAGAAAGGATAAGCACAGGTTTGTTCAATTTGGTCAAGGTTCTTCCCCCTACAGCTGAAATGGTGAAGCCTAATGAAGATTGGGATAACTCATCTATCATAGATTGGGGTCTTGCCTAATTATTAGGATTGGGGAATTCATACTATTAAGAAGAGGACCAAGGACTTTGTAACTCATGCATAATATGGAACTGGGTTGTTACCTTGACTTTTTATGGATGAACGGGAGAAATTGAAATAGATTTTTGGTCAACTACTTATTCCCCTGCTGTTGGTTCGGGTCCATAAACTGCAGAGAGACTTTTGGTTCTCAGTCTGGATATGCGACTTCAGGGTCTACTGGTCTTGACTATCGACCATCTGTATTTGGATTTGGGTTTGATGGATATGAAAGGACTGGGCAGGTTCTTGGGCGAATCAACGGGGCTGCTTATGCCTCCCCTGTTGTTTACTCAGAGGCTACTTCTGCTTTTGCAGGGTATTCAAGCTTCGATATGGATATAAAAAGGATGCTAGGTGAGGAAATTACTTACTCTGCTTCTTCTGCCTTTATTACAGCTACCTTAGCTACTAGAACAACTGGAACTGGACTGGCTAGGTCAAAACCTATTATAGATTTCTTAAGGTTGCCTGGCACTGGGGCATCGACTTGGTTAATTACTGGTTTAAGGTTCTCCATTGTAGATTTATTGGTTCGTAGCTATTGATTTCCATCTTGCACTATTGGTATACAACCCTTACTTTTATATAAGTGATAGTGCACCACTAGACTACGAGATAAGGGAACTACGCCTTTCGGCCTAATATAGGCTTTGCTTTCGCCTTCCTTCAAGTTTTCCCCCTACTTGTTTGTTACCCAAGAGAGAGAGCTTTTGATAGGGATTTGATAAGATTTCCTAAGACATTCTTTTCCATTGATTTCCGCTTCAGGAAAGAAAAAGTTCCTATTCCTTAAAGCAGCGCTCAGGACCTCGGTTGCTTAGAGCCAAATCAATCCCTAAGTTACTATTATTTATCCCTGAGATTGCGAAGGTACTTTCATTTAGGGTGGGGAATCTCAAAGGAGAAATAACCTCCAGAAGATATTCTTTCAAACACAGAAATACTTTAGGCTTCATAACCACTAGCCAGAATTCATAAATGAATAAACAACGCATATATGCCACTCTTTGCTTTCCGGTTTTTAGAAGCAAGAGGAAAGAAATATAGAATGAAGAACTAATATTGAATGAACTACAAATACAAACAGTTAGTTTCACTAAAGCTTGTACGGCTACTATTATAACACTACAAAGAAGAAGAACTACAAACATTTTCAGTTCATAAATAAGCCCCCTCACTAATTCCCATTGTGCGGGAAGGAAAAACAAGGATAAGAGTCAACCCACTAGTATGATAGATATTGATCAGTAGCCTACTTAAGTTTCCAAGTGGTTGGTTCTCCCATATTATTGAAGGTGTATCTCTAGTTCATGAGGTGTTCAAAGCTTTGGAATGGGAAGCGAAGCTTGAAATAGAGAAAAAGTAGTACTAGCTGCTCAAAGGTTGAGTCTAGCCCCATGCCCAATATCAATAGTAGGGCTACTATACGAATTGATTATTTGGATCTCTGTAAATATTTAATAGATGTTGTACCCTTCTAATCCTTACTGGCTGAAGGTAAGGCACTCAATAACCAATTGGTTGAAGGAAGTAGTAAAGGAAAGGATATAACTAGGAAGATGCTCGTAAATAAAGGTTTAATAGACTTTGTACTTCCTAATCCTAGCTAGCTGCTTCATCAAAGAGTTGTTGGGCAGCACTCCATGCTGCTAGGTTGAAGGGTAGTTAATAAAAGCTTCCCCTACTGATATTCTTCCTGGCCGAATGGGTTGGTTTGTAAAGAATTCCTCTCCTAGGTTTAAGGCAGTAAATCAATTCAAGGGTAAGGTTGTTTCATGCCCTATCATCCATGCCATGCTGGGTGATTCTATGGTTATATCTCCCTAAGATTCATTCATCCAATTAGTATAGTCTAGGTATCTAGATGGGTAGGAGGTAATAAGTAAACACAAAAGGTAAGGGTAAATGGTTCATAGCACATGTCGTCCTCATCCTGGTTGATTGAATTGGTCAGGGATTCTATCATCCTAGGGTGAAGTCAATAATAGATGGGGAAAGTTGGGCTGGTATAATCCCGACCCGATAAGGTAAGGGATAGCGCAGTAGACTTACTAAGATTAATTCACCAAAAAAGTGGTACAGGGCAACCAGGTCTTAAGGGCAAGTAGTTAGTAAACATTGAAGCTAAGAGGTAAGGGTAAGATTGTTTCATGTCGTCTGTGCTTCTAATCGAAGGTAAGTAGTCGTCCTGCCCGACTAAATAAATAAGAGCACTTGCTTCTTCATTAATCTAAGAAACATAGGTATAAAGGTTCTAGGGTAAATAGTAAGTGTGAAACCAAAGTCATGGAATAGTAAAAGGGTGAATAGCTCTAGTGTCTCCCACCTAGCTCTTCCTGGCTTAAGTGATTTGTAAGGGCCATACTCCTCCATAGGTTTTTGGTGTAAGGGGTAAGGGGTAAGTCATCCCCTACATATATTATCCTTACTTAAAAAGAGGTTGTTTATTATAACACCATCCCATGTCCCAGGGTGTAAGGCAATAAGAGAATGGGTAAGGTCTACTCCCGGCCCGCTAAGGGTATATAGTGCATTATCCCTGCCTGAAGCTATTCCATGAAGTTGGTATAGGGCTAATTAGGTCTAGTTATTTTGGTGGGTGGGTTGAACCAAGGGAAGCGGTAAGGTCTTATCGCAATGCTATCCCCTAATGATATTCATGTCTTCGCTTCACAAAGAGGTTGGGCATCACTCCATGTCCCTAGGTTGAAGGTAATAAGTTCAAGGGTAAATAAAAGGCCCTGATGAGAAGGCGTATGGCTCATGAAAGTGCAGGGTCTATTTGTATGGTAGGGGATCAACTCATTTCATCTGGTGCTTCCTTCTAAGAAAAGATCTATGTTCAGTAGCTACTAATCAAAATAGAATCTAAATTCAGCGATTGGTATAGATAGAAAAGTGCTTGCGGGTTCTTGGGGAAATAGAGTGTGTGGAACAAAGGTGGTTCCTAATAATGCTTTCCTACCAAAGTTGTTCCTGGGTGAAGGTAGAGCACTCCCTCCATCGTCTAGGGTGTTGGTATAAAGGTAAGAGTGTGGTTGTCCGGTCTAATCCCGACCTGCAAATAAATTCTAGTGAGTAGCCATGAAGCTCTTCCATAAAGTCTAGGGTTGATAGGTCTAGAGTTACTATTTAGGTGGTAAGGTCCATATCCTTGTAGTAGGTTTTCATTTATGAATCCTATAATTGGAAAATAAAGCTCAGCTGTACCAATAGTACATAGGTGGTACCCATAATATTCTAGTGATACCCATAATAATGAATATGACAAGGAACAAAGTAAAGGGTAACATGTGGGGATGTTTGTAAGTAAAGGGTGACTAGCATGCCCGTATTTTCCTATTTTTATTCCCTGACTTGGGCATCACTCTGTCGACTATAGTGAAGGTGCAGTATTAAGTAAAGTAATAACCAGAAAGCATGCTCCATAAGTAAAGGGTTCATAGATTCCCCCCATACCTCCTAAGATTCATAAAGTGTGTGATAAGCATCTCCTAGTTGGCTCTGTCTGGGAATCTCTTCATTCTTACTTTGATGAGAACCATGAGGAGAGTAGCCTTATTCCTTGATACCACCTTATGAATATATATGGACTCGATAACTTTATAACTGTTTTTTACCTTAAAGGAGAGAAAGGTAGCTTCGAGTGCTGTAAACATGGCCGTATAATCGCTTTTTACAAACTCTTATATGATCAACTTTATAACTAGCCAAATGAATGGGCAAAGGAGAGCTTTATTTTCCATTACTTTATTGAGCTGAAACAACACTTTGATTAGATTGAAGACATGTATCATGAAGTAGGATCAACGGGTGAGACACCAAAGTTTTATTTACTTCTTTTTTTTATCTTCCTATTATGGAGGTACTAGATAGCAGGCTTTAGTAGCGACTTAGATCTTTAGACACAATGGCAGGCACTTTGAATAGAGTTATTACCCATAGATAAGAAAGTGGGAGGGAGACATGAACCAGAATTTTAAGGATTAGTTACTTATTTAATTTATTATGTATTGCTAGCGAGCTGGGTTGGCAAAAACCTTGTTGAGGAAAGAAAGTACTGGGATCACTTGCACCCCAAAGGAAATAATGACAATTTGGTTCTTGTACTGCTTAGTGGGCGACTAGGACATTTTATAATTAGAACTTAGTGTATTGGGATGATCAAGTAGAACCTTAATATGCGGCCCATTGAGCCAAAGAAGAGAATGGATCAACTAGTGGAGCGAGGGCCAAGGATGTGTAAGGACAGAGAGCCTATTGGGATAGTATTAGATCAATTAACCTAGCCTTACCTAGTTATCGTGGGGGGGCTTTATGCATCTGGCAATGTCGACTGGCACAATCACTGATTCAAGGTCAATGGGGTTTCGAACTATGCTTGGATATGGAACCAAATAAATAGATGCTACCTCTACACGCTTTACTGATACAAGCCCGTATGTTGCTGGTGGAAATACTAGACTTGGGGTAGGGGCCAGGTTATCTCTTTGAATTGACCAATATTCTCAAGATTGCCTTACCCCTAACAGTTAGATATAGATATATAGATAGCTATATCTACAGGTATATCTACGAGTATATATATAGATAGATATATGATCCCACACACTAGCTTTCCTCCTGTCACACCTACTGACTCAGTTTACACAGGTTCACCTCCTGAGGATTGATCTTTGACTCCGTCCCTAGAACTTAAAGCTAGCTTGGGGCATTTACTAGCTTTCTTTCGCCTTTTCCTAACCTTCGGGTAAACTTGAATTCTTTCTATCTAGTTATTCGAGAAAAGGAATCATCCTTAAATATCATGATTGGGTCAACATGATTATGAGTTAATGGTAAATAAAAAACGTACATTGCTATTTCAGCTTGCACTCGAACCTTTGGAGACAGATACTTTCAGGGAGACATATACTTTTAGGGAAGGAGAAATAACTAGTTAGGGAAGGAGACTAACATAGATAGAAGTTAGAGGAAGGAAATATGCATAAGATTAAGGCATATAGCCATTAAGCTTAGAATAGAAGAAATGAGATGCTGGCTTATATACAGTAATTGAAAGGCTTATACCTTATCTAGAAAGGCACAACTTATATAGCTTGAATAGAAAGGCTTAACTTATATAGGTAGAAGTCAGAGAGAGGATATTTGTCTCAATGCTAGATCTAACCCTATTTTCTTACTTTGGGCTAAAGCTCGTGCTCTCAATTCTAGAATAGATACACCCCAAGTCAATATTTCACCTTCGTTGGCATCCATATTAAATAAGAGTTAATGACAAACTCCATTTAAACTTCTACGAGGGTCTATTGAAATGCTAACCACTTATAAAAGTCGTTGTTTCTGGAATGCGGAGACTAGCGTTATTTCTAAATCTTCTAACTTTAAACAACTCTATATGACCAACCAGAGAAATTGGGAATCATCAGAGCACCCCAAGAGTAGATGAAAAATAGAATTTTTATTTTGCAGCACATACCACAGAATTACGGAAACTAATGAATGAAGGGGAATTTTTTTTTAATATAGATCCAATTAGATTTGGACCATATTGATTAGGGAGAAACATACGTTAGCCAAATCAGTCACAACCATTTGGTTAATTATTTCGTTATCTTCGACCTTTTTCTCCCAAATGTGAGAGACTTGGCACCAATCAGATTTTGATTTACCCTTTCTCCCCGCCCCCTATATTTCCCTACAAAGGACTAAACAAAAGGGTTATTACTAGTGAATTAATTGAAACAAATACAATCTTTAGACTAGGAAATCCTGAATATTGCTCTCTTATCCCAAGGCATACTTGAATGGATATATATCATATACGATTCTCCAGTTCCAACGCAAACTTATTGAACTAGAAAGATAGATTGAAAGGAAAGGGAAACGGAAAGGATCATAGCTAGCCTAAGCCAAACCAAGCCATACTAAACGTCCCACCACTTGGAAGCCAAATAGCCAATGGGACAATAGGGTTACAAGACAAGAGATTAGAAGTTTTTATTTAAGACCTAGTCTTCTATCACTCTGCTTACTAGACACTGGGACCACCAGCAGCCTCATTAATAACATGGAAGGAACAACAATAAGAATGGTTAACTACTTCTTAAGAAAATGTGTATGTATTGGTGAACCAACTAAAAGTTAATGGAAAATGCTTGCTCACTCCAATACAACAATACCAACAATATAAACCATACCAACATGAATGAATCTATAATACCACTATATGCTATGAATTTGCATGCTATGAATCCACGTGCTATGAATCTGCAATACCACTATATGCTAAAGAAAGAACTTGCAATGCTGAAGACTATACCCTATCTATAGAGGAAATAACTTGCAATGATAAGGCAATCAATGCTAAGACAAGAACTAACAAGACTAAGGAAATCACTAGTAATGCTAAGATAACCTGAAATGCTAAGGGAAGCCAGAGAACCAATGCTAAGATAATCACTACTGCTCTTACTATCACTATTGCTACTTACTAGGAAATACAGAAACACTAGTAATATTTCATTTCATAGCGATATCTAGATATATAGATTATATATTACGAAGTAATATATATATTATAATAGTAGATTGGATTGGTAGACTTTATAGAATTGATAGATTGGATTGGTAGAATTGATAGATTGGATTGGTAGACTTGATAGAATTGATAGATTGGATTGGTAAACTTGGTAGAATTGGTAGAATGAATTTCCTCTGAGAAAGTAAGTTGATTGTTGAGGTTTTTAAGATGGTAAGTTATTTTTTGGAGACTAAACTCAATGGGATACTGAACTCAAGGGGACCCAATCCAATGAATTCCAATGAAGGCTTCCTGTTCTCGAGCATCCACTTAGAAAGATTAGAGAGGGACATAGAAAGAGAAGGTAATTGAGGAGACATAAACACTGAGCCCATGGTAGTCAATTAGGGAGGTGCGCTTGGATAGAGGGCCTTTGAACAGGATGGTACCCCAGAAGATGGTAGATGAGGTTGGGGCATCATCGAATGCAGATGGTTTTATTAAGCAACCACCTAAGATTCCGGAAGCAAAAATCAAGACTTACGGGTTAGGTGAAATGAGTGAGAAATCCTTCCTTGCCTTACTTACACTTTTGGTTGTCGGTAGTTTCCCTCTCCTTCTACTATTGGAAGCATGTGGTAGCATCCTCTCATTAAATTGATAGCCATGCCTTCCTTGATTATTATTGGGTGGGTGGGTGTTTTTGGTGGTCGAGTCGTGCTTACGAATCCTCTTTATTTCACGCACAGGCAAGCTAATCCCAAGAGCTTATCACCCCAGTGGAACCTACAGATCATTCTGGTCTCTCTCATGTGTGGCACGTGCTAGTTTCAATTGGTTCCTACCAATAGAAAAAAAAAATCAAGGTCCACCTCCTCGAGATCATACATGTTCCTGCATCTCTGATGAGTCCTACATAGCTTTTATTCGATGAGTCCTACCATATAGAGTGGAAGTAGTAGAAAGTCCATTCAGGCCAGAATGTTCCAATGTTGAGCTAGGAAGGTCTAGGGGTTATTTGAGGAGAGTTTGCCTCTCTCAAGATGCCTATCCTCATTTTGTCTAAGGTTAGGGAAGGGATTTCACAAAGAAGATCACAATGTGCCTGATTCATAGACTTTCAATGATCAGCATTTTAGAGATTCTGGGCTTGAAGTGCTAATGGAGGGTAGACCTATTTTGTTTCTAGTATGTAAGATACAGGGTTATGAGTGAGAGGTGGCTAGATATAGAGAGTATGAGAGCCTGGATGAGCCAATGAAGGGGAGCTTATCTGTCATACAAGGATGTAGCAGATGCAGCACAGGTGAGGCGAGTAGAGTAGATATCTATGGTTGGAGGCCTACACCTGCATTTTATCACCCGGTGGATAAAGTACCAATGTCGTGGAGTGATAGGCCAATACCTCTTCCTCCTATGCTCCCGAGGAAGGGGTCGACATAAATCCAGTGAATACGCTCAGTGGTGACCCAGGGCAAAGGCTAGGTTGATCTAGTTATGAGCCAAGGTAGCTATAGTATGGACACAAGTCTGATAGGAGTATGAAAATTATATTAGGTTGGCCACGATCTTGGAGGATACTAATGCATAGAGGAGGACAGGTGCACAGGCGCGGGGAGCAACGGTAGAGGGTACTCAGTTACAGTTGAAACCAGTGGATCCTCAAAGGCCAGACTGTAGCTGCAAGGGAGATTACCTACTAAGATTACTAATGATAGTATTGATGGAGATATATAGGTACAAGATACATAGATAGGGAGTTCCTGAAGCTCTTAAAGGTAGATCAAGAAGCGAGATGCAGATCTAGTAGATGATAAAAACTTCAATCCAGGATGATAATAAAAAAGCTTAACAACCTGCAGAGCAAGAGATTTTCTCACAGGACAAGGATAGCTCAGCTAGAGCAGTGCACAGGCTACCAACATGACCTAATGATCCAGAAATGTTGTCAGTTGTTGTTTCTTAGAGGGATCAGGGATGCCATAATATATGGATGAAGCTGGCTGAAGTACAAGCTCGAGCGCAGCATGCTCAGGGAGATAGAGGCTTAGCTTGATTAGTGGACATAGCATAGAATGCACAAGAGGGATATTGTATTCACTGAGACAAGCACATTGATCCAAGAGAGAGACAGACTATAGAATGAAAGATTAGTTATAGAATTATATGATATGACTCGGATCAGCTAGCTATACAGGCTTTGTAGTAGGCCATTGGTATACCAGTAGTGGACATTTATATTTTGGAGTTTTATAGATCCTTCTAAGGAGAGGAGTTATAGTTCTTTAGAGGGTGAGACGACCTGATGGTACATACCGAGGATAGGCCTATTACCCTTAAGAGGAACTTAGATGGATGGTACAAACTTAGGCTACTCTAGTACATATGGTGGTCAGGGATATGGAGGTGTATAGGTTATATATGGCTCTCAGGGTGGCAGAGATTCGACTCGAGCAACCGTGTATGTAATCACATAGTAAAACGACTTATTAGGCAATGAGTGATGCTAGATGGCCTTCTATATAAGTTACTTTTGTTATGAGCCAGGTCAGAGCGAGGACTATTATTTTTTCACTAGCACAGGTGCCACCTATAGCATCGATGCCATCTCAACCACTACTACAGTAGCAACAAGGTCCAGACATACCTCAGGATAAGACTTCGGGGGTACTTGACGAGTAATGATTCATGATATTTATAATGTATACATATGATATATGAATGGCTAGCCTTCGACATGTGGATGAGAAGGCACTGATATAGTGTATGAGATTTTGAGACTTATGATAATGTATATTCCTTTTTATACAAATATATAAGATGTAATGCCCATTTTTGGTCTTTTATTTTTTCTCACTTTTTTGTATTTTTTTTTGTATGATGATATGGTATCCACAGTGTATGTACATAATGTATATATGTGATTATCATTTCCACTAACTCATTTACAACCCTATATCTTAGAACAACCTCTAACTAAAGGAACCTATAACTATTGTTATCCAAATAGAACCTCAACGTACTCCCTATTTATAACTACCTCACTATACCCTTTATAGTTGCTGAAATAAGAAGTCTTCCTCCTTTAACTTTTTGTATTACACTATCAGAGCCCAATATGTCCTATATTATTGTAATAGTGTTATATCGCCTACATCCATATGCCTTTAACTCTCTATATTACACTATCAGAGCCCAATATGTCAAGTATTATTGCAATAGTGTTATATCGGAGCTTTTACTCATCAGGACTTTCATTCTTAAAGACATTACGAAAACAGATTTTCGGTGTCCTTGGCCCCTTTTGTTTATCCCCTTTCTATTTTCCTACATGGGACTCGGTGGTGACCGAAGGCTTAGCCTTAACGCACTAGGGCATTTTGTTCTTTCCCGGGGGCCATTTTTCATTTGTTAAGAGCTTAGCGCCCTTGGCTCTATAAGTTCTTCTCGACCATGTGCCAGCCCTAATATCGAAGCCCCCTTATCGGCACTTTTTCAATTTCCAACTGTTATAAAGTGCCAACATCCTCAACCTCTGATATGTCGACCTTCGGTATGACGTCATCACTCCACATGGCACTTCGTGAGTGGTGACACATGTCACCTAGATTTTCCCCCTTAGAACCCTCAAAATGCCTGCCACGTGTCCTTTCATGCTAACATCGAATGCCACTGTAGTTTATCGAGACCAATCATATGTCACCACATGTCTTGCTAGAGGAGAGAGAAATGGGCCCGTCCACCTTTGGTTTTGCGATGGAATCCTTTGTTAATCTTTATTGGAGTTCCCTGACGACTTTTAACATTATCGGCACATTACGCATATCGCAACTTTTTAAAGTTTGTCACCTTAAGAAGTTGCGATTCTCTAATTCATCAACCTTCTGATGTGTTGATGCTCCAATATCTCAGGACTTCCAATATGCAATCACTGATACTTCTAGACCTCGGGTATGCGATCATTGATTTCTCTGGACCTCTCATGTTGTGATGTGCCGATTTGCCTAACCTCCGATATGAAATCACCAATATGCCTTATGCTCTGAACCTTCGATATGCGATCGTTGATATCTCTAGACCAACGATATGAAATCGCTAATATTCTTTCCTTCCTGAGGCTTTAATCCTTGAAACTTCAGCATACCATAACTTTTGATCTAGGAATCCATTTTTGGACTTCTACATATCGTTGGAAAGCTAATTTATATCACTTTCCAATGGCGAGGGTCCGATATAGGCTTTGAGTCCTTTTGCTACTTGTAAGGTGACTACAAAATTCTCTACCCATTGACTCTTTGTCTAGTTGAACACAAACTACCATGATGATCATTTTATGGCTTCTTCAGTAAGCTTGCTACTAGGATGATTCTCTACAAGAAGCTTGCAGCTACCACGGAGTTCCATCCAAACACCCAATCATCATGTTGACCCTTGTTTGACATCAATGCCAATACTTACATAGCCACATATACACCATCAAATGTCCAAAAATATCCCCCTTTGGAATTGATGGCAACACCATAAGCTCCCCCTTAGGCTTGGCACGATCTACACTGATGCCAATCTTCTCCCCCTTTAACATCAATGGCAAAGAATAGTTCACAAGCACTCCCCCTAAACCATTGCAGTCTGCTCTCCCATGAATTCCACATGCTGAGTAGTTGCCACCACCTACCAAAATGAAGTCATTTGGAGGGAGGAGTCACAACTCCTATCTGTTGCCTGAGATACTCAAATGGTTCCCTTTTCCAATGGCTTGGTAAAGATATCTGCCAAATTCTCTTTAGTGGGTACATATACAAGTTTGACAATGTTGGCCGCAACCTGTTCCCTCAAGAAATGATACATGATAGGAATATGATTAGTCTTTGAATGCATCACTAGATTTTTAGAGATGTTGATTGCACTTGTGTTGTCACACGTTATTGGAATGGGATCAGACAACTCTACCTATATATCTTTCAAGGTTTGCTTCATCCATAAAATTTGCATACAGCAGGTAGCAACAACAATACTCACCCATGACACCAAGCATTCACCTTAACTTACTCCCTATTTATAATTGCCTCACTATACTCTTTATAGCTGCAGAAATAAGAAGTCTTCCTCCTGCATGACATATACTCTTTATAGCTACTTCTTACTCGTCATGTTTCTTTTAGGAATTTCCATCCACCACGTGGATGCTATTTGTACTTGTACTTACAACTCTTGTGCCAGTATCCCTGCATGAACTCATCCAAGTATTATTCAAGAAATCAAAACATAACATTAAATCAAATTGTACCTTTTGAGATGGATCTTCATCATGACATCTTCCTGTAGGTATCAGCATCTTGCATACATGTTGAAACATATCCCAAAGATATCAATTTTCAAGGGTCTTCGCCTTTTTTAGACTTTCATCAGAGTCTTCATATTTTTCTGGGAGATTTCCTAGTCAAATCTTCTTGATCTTTTGGATGTTGATCACCTTCATCATGGTTTTATATCTCACGATCTCTTCCTTCCTCATACATTCCATTTCCAGGAGCTTTTAATCAAAGTTTCTTATTCAACTACGTCATACTTCATATGAGGACATATTATGTCGATTTCATCTAGTGTGACTTATGCCTTCCTGCATCTTTTCATATGAGGAGATCCTTTTTATCTTGATCATGCTTCTCAATATAGAAGTAAGGATCCATGTTACCTGCAACCATATGACATGACATTATAATATTAAATACAAACATACATACCTCATTTTACCTTTAGGTCATCTAGGCTTCTTCTAGTAGCTTCCTTGATTGAAAAGATCTTCAATCTCTTGATCTGCTTCATTTATCATGTTATCATACCATCATCTCATGAATTCCATAAGTTGGATTTCCTGATGAAACACTTGCTTTCTCTCTAGATTACGGAACCCTATAATGAGGATTCCATCAGAAAACCTTGAGGATCTTGCATATCCCTATCTGGAAATGTTTCCTTTTTTACTTGATGTACGATGAGCCACGTCCTGAATGACTTCTTCCTTTCCTGCAATACCTAATGAGGTTCCCAAGAGTTATATCCTTCATGTTTGACTGTCATGGATTTTTTCCTTCATGATTCCCATAGTGATGTCACAAGCTCTTGTTTCTAATGTTTCTGATGTTTCTAATGTTTCTAATGTTTCCATGATGCCATGATGCATCTTATTATCATGGTCATATCTATAACAAAATATTTAGGAACTTATGATAGGACCCTTTTTTGAGGGATACCATCTCAATCATAGTAGAGGTTTGTTACTCCCTCTTTCCTTGGCCCTTTTCTTCAGCTTCCTCCATCTTTCTGGTGATATGAGCTTATTTCCATAACCGTTCCACAGCATTGAATATTGGTTATACTATTCTGTCTTGTTTGAGGACCAGCCTTCCCTTTCCTTTCTGCACATTTTTTATTCCTTTAACCTTCAACACTTTTGCCCACAACTTGTCCTTTTTCCATCTTGCATAGATACCACAAGTTGTTAAATGAGGTAACTTCCTTGTCCCAAGGACACCTGTCACCTTACTCATTAAAAACATAGATGATTATCTTCTTATCATCTTTCTCATATCTCCCAATTGAGATTTTATGAATATATCCCTTCATTCTTTGATACCTTCAATCAGGTCCAAGTGATATGACCTTCTTCACTACATTTCAGAGAGTATATCTTCTAATATTTCATATATCTCTTTCATGTCTCCTTTATTTCTATGTAGGGATGAGAGGACCATAAGGGTTCCTTCCCATGAATTCAAAGGAGACCTTTTTCCTTGGTATGTTCACTTACTTCTCTTATCTTATGAGGATTATGACAATCCTCCTTATTCTATGCAAGGACTTTTGATGACCCATCCAACCTATAGATCTCCTTACAATTATGAAGTCATTTTACCAAATTTATTAATGAAAATACTTACTTGAGATGTGAAGACAAAATATTCACCTTGATCTTGTTAGAAGAAGTTGAAGCATATGCATTAGAGCTTCATGTTGAATGATCTTCTTTCAAAGGAGAAAGCCTTTCTTCAATAGAAAAGGTTTCTCTTCTTGATGAAGATGATTTGTTGCTTCCTTGGATGATCTTCTTCTAGGGCAAGGAGATGATTTTTCTTCAAGATGACCATGACTTATTGCCTTCAATAGGTTTTTCCTTCTTTTGTAGTGTAGATCAAGACTGCTTCTAGGACTTCAACCTTTTCCAAGATGATGTAATCTTCGATTTTGAGGTCCTTTGAGCTACATTTCTTTGTAGATATTTTGATGAGAGTCTTGGTGGCCTTTTGATGATGACTATGGAGATAAAATCTTCTTGTTGTTGTAGACTACTTGTAGTAGACTAATCCTTCAATCTTGATAAATCCCTTCAACTTGCTTTGATACCCTTCTTAAAAACTAATCCTTGTATGTCTCTTTTTGTTGCCCCTCCTTTGACTTAAGCACCTTACCTCTGATACCATGTTTAAGAATCTAGGGCTAATGTAGTTAATGAGATTCTTCTTGCATGATAACTATTTGTGAGGTGTTTCAACTTATTATTCTTATTCCAATATTCACTTGTTATTATTAGTGTGTGTCGTCATTAGTTCATCAAATAGCTATCAAAAACAAAGAGACAAGAATACAAGATGTTCGGCTTTCTTCCAAGGCCAAAACCTCTCCCTATTAGAGAGGAAAACCCGCAAAAAATTCTTCTTATAGAGATTCCAATTGACTAATACCAATACCATGACCCTTGACCTACTAGGCCACTCCAAGACCAAGACACCAATTCTCTTTTGCATCATAGCTTAGATCATCATCACTACTAAAAAATCATCACTATCGCTACACTGAAGTCATCGTCATTGTATCACTGAGATCTTGACACTTTGTTGTACCTTGATCAAGAATATTGCTGCACTTTTGAGATCATTGCTACTCCTTCATTAATACCTTTACCATGACACGGAGATCATTTTAGGGTCCTTCTCTAAATATGCTGAGATAGTGAGGTTGCTTCACGATGTTAGTAGGACGCGATCTTATTTATTACTAGAACACTGAGATGGTGACTGCTTTCCTTGCACCGAGATCATGATTGCAAACATATTGAGATTTCCACCACTAAGGAGGATGAGACTGCAACTTTTCCACTGTAATTGTTCATGAAATTACAGAGGCATCTGAGAATGACCTTTCCTGTACCCATCTAAATTCTATAATTATCCGAAATTATAGTGATCTATGAGTTCTAAACTCATTCGAAGTCCTATACCTCTATCTTCATTCAAAGGTGTAGAGAAGTCTGAGTTTATGTGATCATGTGGTGACCTCAGTGAGGTATTTATAGTTGCTATACCTCCATAAATAAGCTAACATAAGTGAGAACTATTATGTCTTTTATTAAGCTGACATGATTGTCCTTTTAATTCATATGCAAACCGACATGATTGTGTTTTATAGCATTTTTTTTATTGCCATCTTCAAGAGGATTATGCTTGTCTTGGAGGGTTGATCTAGACACTAGGTTGACTTGTATACATTACACATAGGCTCAAGAAGAGCATGACATTGACTCTTTGACATCCTAAGGCTCTAAGTGGGAGCCACTAAATAAATAGACTTCTTTCTCATGAAACCCATGCAGAAAGAAAGAATAATAAATTCATTTTCTTATTTACAAAAATCATAAATACAATTTCATGAAGCCCGAACCTAGTTACACTTTCTTCAACACCTCAAACCAAGATTGATCATCCCATGAAGATATCTCAGCACATGTTTAGTAGCAACATGGTGTGCATGAAGGGGCTCACTACCTATCAAGAATAGATCATCAACATATAAAAATAAAATCAAAGGCATACCTTGGACCACTTTGAAGTAGAGGTTTGGATCAACACTGCTTCATGTGAATCTAAGCTTCATCGAGTAACTATCAATACGGGCATACCAATCTCTAGTAACTTGCTTCAAACCATATAATGCTTTCTTCAGCCTACAAATGTGAGTCTTCCTATCCTTTACTTCAAATCCATGAGGTTACTCAACATATACTTCTTCTTTTAGTATGCCACGAAGAAATGTCGTCTTTACATCCATTTGGTGAAGAGTCCATCCTGGACTAGCAACAAGGGAAACAATCGATCTAATAGTAATGTAGTGTGCAATGGGAGAAAATATATCGTCATAGTCTTCTCCCTCTTTCTAGAAGAAACCTCGAGCCATGAGTCTTTCTTTGTGCTTCTCAATGGTTCCATCAGCTCCATTCTTGATTAGTCATCTTAAAGTTATGACAGACTTTCCATTAGGTTCCGAAACAATATTACATACATCATTCTTCATAATTAATTCATATTCTTAGGCCACGGCATCTTGACAAACCTGCTCTTTCACCGCTTCTTCAAAAGTAGGAGGTTCAACCTATATGATGGAGCTCATTGCTACAACATATCCCTGGTATCAGCATGGCTTCTTGCATTCTCTAAAGGCAATTTTGTTCTGTGATGTTACAATCGCTTTAGCCCAATTCTTATCTTCAATTTAACAATCTTTAAAAACAATTTAATATTCCTGTAACTAATATAAATTATAGATAGTATAGTAAATGCAATAAACAATAAGAGATAATGAGAAACACCACGATTAGTCAAAGACCAGGGAAAAACCCATAGCAGGGAAAACCCTTTTAAACTCTTCTTATTAAATTGTCATAAAATGTTCAAAAAAGAGAGAGTACAATGCTCCAATTCACCAATCAAACTACCATCCAGCAAAACCAACCCAACAATATCCAAGAGATAAGCCCAATAGAGAGAACTAATCAAAGTCAACCTCTCCAAGCTTGTGGTCAACATTCAAAGTATGTGGTTAGCTTTCAAATGTATCTTAGGTCACAATCACAAGGAGATAGTGACCATGCAAGCGTTTGTAGCTCTCCAGCCCTAGGGAGCACCCTATCATGTGAGAAACTACAACTAAGAATTCCATGTTCCAACCCTATGGCTACAGATCAAATTCCCATCTTCACACATGTGAGCTCAAACCCTGCAATTCCATACCTATACGAACCAATTTTGCAAACCAACCTAAGACCTATGCAAGCCAAAAACAAAGAAGAGAGAGAAAAAGATGATTATTGATGATGTCCGAATGAGGTTAACTTGACATGTATTTATATTCTTCCAAGAATGTCCAATTTCTCTTTAAAGTCGACCTGTACTTTTGTGCACATGTGGGTTTTCTCCTTAAAAATGCATTTTTCCTTACCCAAATTTAATTCTTCCAAGTGCTAGGAGGGGTCTTTCTTAATGAGGAAGGTTTTCCGAAGGAGTAAATATGTCCTTGAGTAGCTCAATTAACAATCTGAAGTATTTCAAATCTGGTGCTTTCACAAAAGTGCACGTGAAAATTCCCTGGATGTTCTAACTCTCGGATACATCTGCCCTTCCTAAAATGCATTTGGTCCATATACAAAACTCTATCAAGATCTGATCTGACTCTAGATATAAGCCTTTTTTGCAGTTCTTGGACTTAGAAACTTTAAGGATTTCGGGGACTTTTCCCAAGCTTTCCTTGAAGCCTGGTGTTACTCAACACTAACTTTTACAGGAATGAAACCCTCATTCCAACGCAACAATTTAGATACCCTTTCATAATCATAATACAGTCAGTAAAGCCATCAATATGCCTACTAATAGGCATAGAAACAAGCCAAAACCATGGCTAATAAAACATTGTAAATTCAAGCACAATAGCATCATATTAGGCTACAAAATAGATCCCACATGATATCATCATATCCACTGATGTATCATACATCATATCATTTACAATCCTTCACCAGGAAGGATAATCAACAACCTTTAAGCAAAGAGACCCATGATATACATAGCTAGCATATCAAACAATGAATCCACACACACTACAATAGTTAGCTAAGCATATCTATCATTTTTATAAACCATGCAAATGACTCTACAATTGAGGAACATATCAAAAAACACAGGCTCCACAAGACCTTCAAAACCATGAGAACACTCTTATCAATATTTCATTATAGATAACCAGGAATATCACATTCCTCCATTTACAATGTTGATATATTCATTGTCATAACACATAACGACATCATTCACCAATCATAGTGCAACACGTATGCAGGTGAATATGTTTATTTGATTAACTTAAATGACTAGAAACGAAGGCAGGGACTTCACCTTTGTGACACATTAAAACCCACTTTCACAATAGGAAAAAGGAAAATATGAGAATAACATAAAATTAATTGAATTTGTGGTTTAATCTCATGTGGTTAAATTAACTATAAATGGAAATAACTTAGGGAAAATGGTTCTCTAAATTATTTCATATGGTGAAAGTGGGCTTTAATGTGTAAAACCCATACTACATGGTGTATTTCGATCAACTTGGTAAAACATGGATTGGTGGTCACTTTTTAGGCAATAACACTATTAGTTTTGGTAGTAGTCTCATGATGGTTCTCCATCCCTATTATCCTCTTGTTGAACATACAGACTTACTCCTTCAAGTGCTCATTTTCTTCTTGAATCTGAGCATTGTTTCCCTCATATTTTCCAATCATTCTTTGTTTGTTTTACACATGTTGAGAATACTAATGTTCTCTTCAAAGTTCTAGCAACAGTTTCAGGGTCAAGGATGCAACTGCTCTAATACCATATGATTCATATACTATAGGCATATGGCCCATCCATCCAAGTGACTCATATACTTCTTTAATTGTTGTTTATCTAAATTGAATTCACTACCCCTTCAACAATGTTTATAGAAACTCTATATTCTGAGTTAAGTAAAAAATACTCTACTACAAAAGCGTCGATACACCTCAAGATTCTTCACTCACAAGTTGTTGATCGCACCAAGGAAACAACAAATTCAATGATAGAGGGAATAATTATTTTATTTTGTGCAAAAAAAGGATTTATACACCACGTCTTAAAAAGAAGAGTTGATGCAACTGTAAAATAGATTTGGAAATGATAAACTAGAAATAATTAACTAGTAGTGAAGAAAAACACCTAGGGAACAAATGAAGTCAATCAACAATGAAAGAATTGTTCTGTCAACAAATTCAGTTGCTCAACCATGGATATAAATTCCCAAGTAGTGGATAAACCACACATGGGTGTATAAATTTTCCCAAGTAGTAAATAAAATGCCTACGGATATGTAAATCCACCCAATAAATAAACAAAATTCCTAGGGTTATGTAAATTTACCCATGCAGTCAAGAAAACATCCAAGGGTCGACAAATTTTCCCCAGTAGAGGACAAGATGCCTAGCAAGAAAAATAGCATTGGGTATGTTTGTGTGTGATTTGTGGGTGAAGAGAGATGTTGAGATAGGAGTCAAGTTTCTAGGCGCAAAATAAAATTCCCAACAAGGTGTAAAATTATCCACATATGTAGGAAACAACCTTGTAAAGTGGGAAAACATCCCACACAAGTATAAAAACATTCGGGAAATTGAAAAATGTCCCTAGCATTTGGAAAACATCATAGGAAATTGGAATTCAACCCAATAAATAAACACCCATCCTAACAATTAAAAATTAGCCTCATGTAGAGCTAACCATCGTAAGCAAAACAAATTCAGCTCAAGAGATGAAAATACAAGTCTATAAGAATGAGGACCTTCACACAATAGCTTCAACAAACACTTGTTGGTAATGAGTAACAAAATAGAAGTTTCATATTTTAGGCTTCTATGAGATGATGAGCCACACTTGTTGGCTTTAAACATCAACTCAAAAACGTAATTTGATGGATCTGAAAGTCTCACATCAAAATAAAAGTTATTTAAACAACTTAATAGTCAACAGATGAGATCCATTGATCTCTTGGACACAACAATGAATGATAAACACTTTTGGTTTTTGTTATTCTTCATGTGTACATGTAGAATGAAAATATAACAAAAATCCATATACCTACAATAAGATACAATTCTCACACTCATAAAATAACCATGCAACAAGCTAATATGATGCAACAAAGTATTAAACACATAAGAACTTGTCAAAGAAACACACACATCAATTGATCACAATAAATTCATAAGGTTTACCTTATAAACCCAAATGGGAAAATCAACATCAAATGGAGGCTTAGTATTTCATTATGGAACTCTGTGGTTACAAAAAATTGGTGTTCTTTGTACATCCTCCTAAACATGGCAAAAAAAACCCTTTGAGAATGAGATAGAAAGACGAAACAGGTAACGTTGGGGGCTAGGGGAAGGCCAATAGCCATGAACCTTACATTTCCCCTTTCTCAACCTCATTTCCTATAACAAAAAATATTATTTCCATTAATTTGTTCCCTCTCACATTTTGTCTCATTCAAATTTTACATTTTCTTAGTTCTAGAATGTTCTCATATGCGTTGTTAATTTCCAAATTAAGTTGCAAGTACTAAGTCTTACACTCATTCATTGATTATAATACATTTTTGATTAATCACGTACAAAGCATAAACAAAGGTTTTTTGTTATCCCTTGAGTTGCTTATTTATAGCCCCTCTTGACATTGTGGAGGTGTTGATCAATTGTTAGTTGTTGGAGTCTTCATGCCATCACATTTCTCATTTAGATCCATTCTGAATCAACCATATGCAAAACATAAACAAAAGTTTTGTTGCTATCCCCTGGTTTGATTATTTATACCTCCTCCTAACATTGTGAAAGGGTTGATGAGTTGTTAGTTGTTGGAGTCTTCATGCTATTCACATTTATTGTTGTACACCTACTTTGTTGATACAATTTTGGAAATCTTTACTACCAAAACCTTCAACATTTATGTTTATGTGATGTGTGTTTGAGTTCTATCTCGTTTGCTAACATTGCATCATAAATTTAGAGACTTTGTGATTGATTTAGTGTTGTATTTTGTGTTGTGGTTATGCTAATTTGGCTACTGCATTTCCATATGGATTAATAAATATATAAAAAAAGGTTATCTTTAAATAGTCTATATATATTGGGTAGCAAGAGGAGGACAAATTCTCATTAATCCCAAGGGAACAATTGAAACTAGGTATGCATAGAAGCTTGGAACAAGAACTAACAACTAAGCAGAAATGTATGGGTTTCTTCAAAGATTGTTTGTCGCCAAAGACAAAATTGTAAACGAAATAATCATTCTTGGGAATTCTATGATTACGATCCAATTTATCATCAAAGGATTTTTCTCAAAAGACAATCATCTGATTCGCTTTCAGGAATAGGGATTTGTTCCACGTCCTACAAAATAACAATCTTAAGGCAAATTTAGCACACACCTTCAAAGAAGCAAAATTAGTGGTCAATGATCACGAAGGCAGGTGTTCAATTCCTAAGGGTATAATAATGAAGATTAAATTCAGAATCAAGGACAAAACCATAGGAAGTGAAATGGGATTATTTGACATTGGGCTATGGTAATTATAAATATTCTCAAGACTCAATCTTTGGGAAGACCATTGGTCGATGGCAGTTCCTATTTGTGCGACTATAGCATAGTTAATGCTATAGTCCTTACACCCCTGACAGGAATTTGACCTCGCCGCATACCATGATCATGCATCCATGCATGCATCATCACCCAGCTCCGGCGATGCCTTCCTGCCCGAGCTTGACCTCACCGCAACCGTAATCCGGCGATGCGTTCCTGCCGCCTCCAGCTCCGGTGTTCCTGCCCGCCTCCATTTTATGGTCTTAATGAGGTTTACCAACCGCTCATAAACTCCCACCAACCATGTTGAATACGCCAACCAGGCTCAATAATGTATCGGATTCTGGACTAATCCCGACAATTCAGACCCTACAACCATCGAACAGGATCAAGCTAGAGCTGTGGCGAAATAAAAGACTTTGGGGATCCCTGCGGCGAACAGACTTTCGAAGTAACAGACTTTGGTGATCCCTGCGGCGAACAGACTTTGGTAACGCTCTACCCTTGTGCAATGCATGGCAGTTCATATTTTAAATTTTAATCGGATTTTTGAGAGTGCGTTAATTACATACTCTCACTCCAGGAAATTTTAAAAAACAGTGATGAAAATATATGACTTCCTGCTCAGTTCTTATACATGTGTCAGATTCATAGTTAGAGATATGAGTCCATTTATAAATATTGTATGTACTCAGTCCAAACTCTTACAAGTTCCAAACTTACACAAAAACTCAAGAAGTCTTTGGAGGTCAAAGTCCAACACATTTGACCCTGAAACTGGCAGGCATCGCAAAAAAAAACTCTTCATAATAGACCCTGGAAGGATAAAATCACATGGGATCGCTCCTTTATGATGCTGGGGCCTGTTCCCTTATGTTGTAGCCCTAGGGACTGCTAGGCCATCCTGAGACAACGAACAATATAACCTTACTTGAAATAGGAACAGATCTCTTCCGACTTCCTTCCCGGAGTGGTTCATCGGTCCCATGATTTATAAAGATTATATGTACCTCCCGAGGATTAAATTACTAGCCAATATTTACCCTTACAATTTACAAACTCCCAAAAAATCAACGCAGTCTTTGGAGGTCACAGGCATACACATTTGACGCTGAAACTAGAAAACATGACAGAGAATTCTGGATAAAACACCCTGAGAGGAGAATAGCATTTGAGGCCTTCCATCTTCAGATAAAATAAAATAAATTTCCTTCAGAATGATCAAGTCAGCGTGTAGTTGCCTAAAAATGGCAATATCCATACCTTCTTTAACAAAGAGTCACGGGAGCTGATCACAATTATATTACAGATCGATATTAAGCTTTTCACTCGAGGTCGCATCTCCAGTTCCCGCGCATTTTCTTTCTCGAGCTTCGAATACAGCTTCTTGATGTCCTTCAAATCAACAATTACTTGATCCCACTTACCTCTATTTGCTTCCATTTCCTTTTTAATGTTGCTTCTATCTGGATCCAGTTGATCTTTACTCTACTTATAGTTGAGTATCTATATCCCACAACCCTCTTATTTCCTCTTGAATTTCCTGTACTGAGAACAGTGGGGTTCTTTCGTTTTCTCCCATTGTGAGCAGAAACGGCTGGTTTCCATTGCACTTCTCAATACCATGCTCCTGGGCAGTTCATTCTGAGAATGAAAATGATCCATACTGCTTTGGATCCCCTATGGTGGAATAAGCTACTGGTGAAGCATCCATGTTTGTTGCTGACTAACAGTAAGTCCATTGTTCAACAGAGAATATACTTGTGATGATCCTACTTATAATGTGGTAGTATCTTATCTTATATGTGCAATATCTAACTTCTCTTGAAATGGGAACTGTCATGGACATTGTGAAGTATTTAGTGAGAGTGAGAATAAGGGTATTGGAGGGAAGGTAGTAGATATGTTGTAAATATTTTGGCCTATATTTTATAAAAGTTGATAGTTATGGTAACCACAAAAAAATAGATATGAATATTGATTTTTATTTTAAAGTGTTTTTATGATGTTTTTAACAACACTATTGTTTACATATTCATTTATAAGGAAGTAAGAAAATGGAGGAAAATAGACATGAATGGGAGGTAACTATCAAAGGCACCAAGAAATTGTTCACTTGTCTTGTTGGTGGTTGTGCAGGGAACTTGAGTCGATCTAAGCTATCTGGCCTTAATCATCATCGGGCTACCACCCACAATCTCCCACCAATTCCTCCACGTCAAAGAGGTCGAGTAAGAGATGCAAATGCTACATGGGCGGTCAAATCTACAAGTGCAGTTAAAAGGCAAAATGCCAAAATACAATATGATTTAGATGCAAGGCTATGTCATGCACGACAACAAGCATATAAAAGATTTGTCAATGAAGAAATTCTTTCAGCTGTAAGTATTTATTAGTATTTATTTGTATATTCTTTTTTATTAATATTGTCAATGAAGAAATTCTTTCAGCTGTAAGTATTTATTAGTATTTATCTGTATATGTTTTTTATTAATATTAATTTATTGTTGTGGACTAAATTCATTGTAACTTGTTTTCACAGTCAGTTGTTACATTTGATCAGCTTAATGATACTTCAAAGCAAAGGATTTGTGAAAAAATTCAACGTTTGGATCAGAGTCTACCTCGTAGATGTATGGAGACAATGAAGCGCATAGACATTTCTTTAAAAGAGAAAGTAAGGACTGAGGTTCCTGATGATGTGGGGGAAGAAGCATTAGATGGGCACAACCATATATTAAACTTTGATGAAACTAATCAAGACAATGACAACACAGTTGAGTCCATTTTTTTGCATATATTAATTTTTTAGACATTTTAACATTAAATAATATTTAGATTTATTATAATTGTATACTAATTTCTCATTGTTATTGATATGCATAGCCTAATCAACAAAATTCCCCAAGTTCAAGCCACCAACTATTACGATGCTCACCTAGATTTCAAGGTTTTCAAGGGGTTATTGGGCCAGTAAGTTTTTAATCCATATAGCCTATTCCACTAAAAACATTAATATATAAATTGCTATGTTTTACCATAATGATGGGATGAGAAATGGATGTTTTGTATTGTATATCGTTATCCTTGATTTGTTTTGATTATGTGTGTGTGTGTTATTTCTTATTTATGGTGCAGGTGTTCCCTTTGGAACCATCACAATCAATGAAAACCCCTTGTCGAAGTCTTAAGAAGAATGGAAATGAAATGGTTCAAATGCTAGAACCATCTTCACGTCCAACGTCACAATGCAAGGTAACATTATATTTATTTATACTCTTATAAATTTAGCATATTTTTACATTTAATTCTATTTGAGTCATACTTATATCTATGTATAATCTAATGTCAGAGTCATGAATATACATCTCCTAAAACACCTTTGCACATGTATGATGGTGGACATGATACTCAGCAAAAATCACATTCTTCTCAACCATTGCGGCATTCACCTAGACTTCAAGATAAATTAAGAGAGGTAAGTTATATACTACATATCTTAGCTCATAATAACAACATCATATTTTTTTATGATTAGTTAATGCATTTTCTTTTCATATTCGTTACATGTTCCCCATATTCTCATTATATGTATATAGATTTTGATATTTACTGATAGCTAGTCAATGCATTGTCTTTTCATATTCGTTACATGGTCCGCATATTTTCATTATATCTATGTGTATTTTGATATTTATTGATAATGTTTTAATTTCCACAGAAAACAAAAAAGACAAATGTTGATGCTATGGTTAAAAGGACCAAAATCACGCCAAAGGACTTGAAAGCACGTGGGTTCAAGTCACGCAAACAATACATAGAGCATATATGCTTAACTAGCATTGCTCTCACTAAACCCACTAGATTTGCTACTTTGAAGGTTAAACATTCCAGCAAGTTGTGATTGGAGGAAGTTACAAGCTCGAATCTTAGAAATAAATGTTAAATTTATGCAAATATACTCGGGAGAACAACCTTGTTATTGAATTTACATAATATATGTATTTACTTGATATAGCAAGACAAAATTTCATATGTGAAGCCTTTGATCCAAAATCATTTTCGTAACACTACAAATTGTAGCCAACTGCATGTTTTGAAACCTCCACAGACAATATTTAACAAGTCTTTACAGGAGGATACCTTTGTACAATTAAATCGGATGGGAAGCTTCCATTTTAAGTTATGTCATCTCAGGTTTGTAATTTGGAAGATTCTGAATTGGTCTGATTTCAACTCTACCAAACTTGAAATAGGTAATAGTACCAAACCTTTGCTTTTTTCTTAACATTCCATTGCCATATTTTGGGTTCTGCAGTATTCTCACTCTCTTCAGTTTTTGGGTCTCATCCAAACAAAAGTTTTGGTTGCCATTAAATGTGATTGAGGGGAGAATATAATAGCTGGAATTTAATATCTGAGTGCTCTTAATGAGGATAAGGCTTCTATGTGAAAGAATACAAATCTGTAAATTCTTTCAAAACCTAGATTTGATGTAGATGTCAATTAAGTTTTTAATAAACTCTGGTGTTTTATGCTTTATTGGTACATGTTCAGAATGACCAACTCTACGGGCAAACTGTTGTCAAATCAAAGTCAATTTCTGTCATGGATGAACATCTGCCATAAGTTACTGGTACTTGATATGTTACCATGACATATTATCTCGTTAGTGGTCTACAAGACTTCGGATCTGAAAACCAAGTGTTTTTCTGTCTATAGGCTTAATATCTTTTCAGACATACCTGGTCTACAATTTTTTTACTATAAAGTACTAAAGAAAAGTTTGATTAAAAACTCGTTGGGATTTCAATATTTCGATCTCGTGGCTTTACCTTTGGGTTATGAAATTTCATAAAATTTCTTGCGTAGAATTATAATTATTAAAAATGGTGTATTCATTTCTAATGGGTTCATTGGGTGGGAAACGATTCAAAGCTCAAAAGAACAGCTATTTGTACACTATCTGGCATGTAGTCAATTCAATCTTTCGAAATGATCCTCGTCGAAACAGACTATTCAGAGCAAAAAGGAAAAAGCAATAGTTATTTTTGTACATTATTTGTATTTTTTGGATTCATCCATGATGAGATTTTTTTTATATTCTACCACATGGAATAAGGTTTAAGTTCTGTAGGCATACAAAATATCACTACTATGGTCATGTTTTACCATATGGAATAAGGTACATTAAATTGTTGTGGTATACAAGACATTATTATGTTCATGTTGTTGTATCATAATAAATTAAAATCTCTATTTTTTACAGCAGCTCTATAACAAACCAGTCTTGAGAGTATTAAAACACTTTAAAAAATTTAAGTCTCTAAAAGGTTACATGTTGCAAGTATGGAGAGTATTAAAATACTTAAAAAAATTTAGGTCTCTAAAGGGTTACATGTTGCAGGGTTCAACAAGATAGTGTTGGGAACATGACATAGTTATGTACACTTAGTTACATGTTTGGGATTAGAAACTCTCATATGTTTTTTACAACTTTGTAATTGAAAATCTACAACATTGTGGTTATAAATGGTTGGGATAAACCCAGCATATTTAATATTGTTTTTATAATAAACTTTTTTTTATATAATTTTAGGACAAATATGGCTTCTCTTTTGATGTTTACATGCAAGGAGACTTTATTTCAAAGTTCTTGAAATTTCTGTTAATGTACAAATTGCAATTATAAATGGTTGGGATTGTCTTACACTGAATCTCTTTTTTATATGGGGATTTGAACCTTGAATCTAATGGTAATACATAATACTTTACAATATGACAATCGACAACTGAGCTTCCCCCATGGGCTTTATGATATGAGTTAGCCATAAAAGGCCTATTGCTTTTCATTTTCTTTTGGAAATGATGTGATTTATTTAGCACTTTGAATTTGTCTTATGAATGCAAGATTTGCCTACATAATATTTAGTTGGGTCTAAGTTGATCAATTCATCCTTTTTATTTTTCATCATGGTATTTGGTTATTTTGGTAATTCTTTGAGTCTCTCTATCAATGCGTTTTATTTTTTATTTTTAATTATGGTAGTAACTTATTCGAGTGATTTATGCTAATGTTGTCACTATAACCTAAAAGTACATCCAAGAGCCCACAACCCGATTACTATTATCTTCTTTGACATGATTGTAAGAGGTGAATAGAATTTCTAAAAAAATGGAGTCTTTACATTCTTCCCTTCTATTTTTGTTCTCACTTCTTCATTAAAATGAAAGTTTGTTTTTTTAACAAACCAATAGTAACATTGAAAGAAAGGGAGTTAGAATATGTCACATGGTAAATTAAAAAGGGACAAGATTAGGAGACATAGGTAGCTAGGATTATAGTTATTCCCCTTTGACACACATACCTCTTTCCCTCTAGTGGAGTCATAAACCCTTAGGTGTTCTTCCTCAATCATCCTTGGACCTTTATATACAATGAGTCAATGTGCATGATTAGAAAGCTTAGGCCACACATGACAAGATTACAAAATTTTCATATATGCCTAGAAATTTACTAGTTAAACCTTGGCCTTAAGCTTTGCACTCGGAATCCATGTTGACATACTTACATCTTTTACATATGGGGCCATCTACATAACTCGATTCCCACCATTACAACACTTATTTACACTTGGCACATAACTAGGTCTAATACAATCAAGGATTGATATTGGAGATATAAGAACCACAGTCATCCACAATGCACCCTAGATATTGAATTCTCTACATATGAAATGGATACTCTCCTAGGATGGCATATAAATTGCATTTTTGCAATGTGCTTTAGATGTTCTTTCTAGGTTTTACAAAATATGAGGATCCCATCTAGGTATATTACCACAAAATAATTATGGTCATAGATTTTCATCCATCATCCCCATGAATGGCATTAGCGCATTAGTTCAACTAAAAGGAATGACCAATCACTTTAATATATCTTCTCTATTCTTGAAGGTTATCTTCCACACATCAATTGGCTTAATTCCCACATAATGATAACCTTATGTAAGATCAACCTTACATAAAACCTTGGTACATTTGCATTTATTCAGAAGATCATCACTCTAAGAGATGGGGTATTAGTTCTTCATTGTGATTTTGCTGAAGGTCTTATAATCAATATAGAGTCATCATGTTCCATCCTTGTTGTAGAGAAGCACAATAGGGATCCCATAATGTGAGGAGATTAGTTAAATGTGATGCTTCTATATTGGTTCTTGAATTGATAATTTGATATCCTTGCTCTTTAGAAGAGATCATTTGTATATAGGGCCATGGGGAAAATGAGTACCTACTGTTAAATTAATTACATGCTTTATGTGGCAGTGTTAAATCACTTTAATATACCTTTTCTAGAAGATTTTATTTTTCTATAAACTAAATCCTTCCATTATAAAAAAAACACAGTGTTACATAGATAGACTAACTCCATCTACTGTCACAACCTACCATTCTGGAAACCAGATCAATGATAATAGAGGAGATCTTTCAACTAGAATGTACTAGTCAAAACCAGATAAGAACTACAAGAAAGTCTAAAAGTAGCTTTACAAACACATGCATGTCTCAAAACTATATGTGCTTGCATTGCATAATGCCTTTATTCATTGTAAAATTACTAGTGCTTAAAGAAGAAAATGCATAAAGTAAAATAGAGGAGGATTGATAAACAAAGAAAGAAAACTCTAACTACAAATCAAATTAAGATGATGTGGAGGCCTCAATTGGGCTTGGGTGGTTGGATCAATAGGAATAGATGCATTGGGCTTGGTGAGCACCATTTCCATGCGAGCAAGCATATCATCCATGTCTTTATGCTCCATTTTGATCTCATCATGTTAAAGCATCATCTCTTTCTTTGAATCATTTCTCTGTAAGAGCACCTTGCCAAAAGAGATTTGATTCACCAATAAAGGTCAGCTACCAATAGATATTCATTTTTCTTGCCTTGGGTAATGCCCAAGATCAGGAACCCATTTAGCTAGTAAGGCCAAGACGTCAACTTATGAAACAACCCCTCATTCAATCAACACTTTTTTCTCTACGGATTGAATTCATCTTGCACTACCTGTAGGGTTTGATGCTAGTAAAACAAGGAAGAATATCAAGCCTGAGAGTGTGCATTGAAGCCTCCTAGGGATCCCCTAGAGCTGGCCTTGTGGCACAAGTAGGCACTTTGTCTCAGAATCAAAAAAATATAGAATTAGTAAAGCAGACAGGGGGACAACTTGGAGAGACGATGCAGCAGAAACCAATTGTAGAAGATGGGTGAGTGGGATAGTGAGATGAACTTGGAGGTTAGAGCCTCGAAGAAATAACCATAAACTAGTATTGGGTGAGACAAGGATACCACTGGGAGAGAACAACCTCAAGAGCATAGTGTAGATGATCAAGCAGAGAGGGAGGGTGTATGTGAATAAGAATAATGAAAATCCCATAGCCACTCATGAGGATCAAAGATGAGAAAACCACCCAAATGTATGCTAATAGAAAATAAATTTGGAAACACCAACTAAAGGGACTTCAAAAAAACATTGCAAGTGATTCAAAGAGTGTATACCTGAGTGAAAATGGAGCATATACAAGTGTTGATAAGTTCACTACTATTCTTCCCTCACAAATGAATTATCTATCACATTAAAGGATCCCCATATGAAAGTGAAATGGTAGAGGCTAGGGAGGGCCTGGTCCTTCAACAAAAAATAGAAAGTTGCCACCAAATTAGTGCACCAACCCCACTCAACCAACCTTAACACTCTTAGTATTGCAGAATTAACCACGGACAAATAACAATTAAACCTCACAATCCTAACTTTGATATTAAGCATGCTTTCTATACCATCACGAACTTTCACTATAGGATTAAATACTCTATATGTCGACATTTCATTGAAATTAATGTTGTGATTGGTGTATTTGTAGATTTATGTTCCATGTCTCAGTTGAACAAGGGAGGGTGATGGCGACACCTCCCCCATTCATGCTTGGGGTTATGGCAAGGTCACTTCCCCCTCATCTGTGTTTGTCCACCTGATATGAGGTTTACAAATCATTAGAGATCAAATATGTGTAGCCACTCATTAATGGAGAGGATTCAATAAAGGCTTAGGAAGAGGAAAGGAGTGTAGTAGGACTTGAGAAACCCACATTGGCTAGACAATTTCCACTTTATTTCTAGTTCTTCTGATGTGAGTAGGAATGATAAATAGAATTTGGAAAAGGAGAGCAATGATGCAAGTGAGATAATTTTCAAGCCTATAGCATGAAGAGATATTTTCCACTCTTGATCCATTGATTAGTTTTCTTCAATATGAATTTAGTAAATGATAATATCCTTCTATTATCAACATGATGAAGCCTAAAGAATGAGGTGCAAGACTTATATACTTTCAAGAGTAAAGAGTTCAACAACATTGTAGCTATTGAATACAATGGAACTTGTTACGAATTCACAAGTTGGTATTCCATATTAAATTAGATACCTCCATAACTTGCCACTCTCATATTTCCTTTATATGCCCCAACAAAATTGAATTTGAGAAAAGTAGGGGGGGTCAAGTAAGAAAGGGAGGACAAAAAGGGAGTAAGACAAGGGAGATGGGAGGGAGACAAAAAGGGATGGAGAAGAAGTCTAATTAGATTTGGAGATTTAGAAGGAGAAATTGACCAATCTTCATGGGACTAAGGATTGAGGAGGGTGGTTTCATAAATGTAATGAAGGATCTTGGGCCAAACCTTCTCCACATCAGAGATTGCCTAAGGAAAATGTGACCATTACGTTCTTTCCATAACAACCAAAGTAGAAAACCAAGGGAGATGATCTGGGCATGATTGAAAATGGTGTTATCAAAGGTCGAGGGCCTCTAGGATAGAATTTTTTCTAGTATATCCAAGTTTTTCCTATATGATTAACCAAACAACTAAGAAATTTGAGTTCATAAAGATTTAACAAAAGAGCATAAATTGAATAAGTTCTCTAAAATCTCCTAATTATTGTTGAAGATATTACTTATAGATGGAAATTCCAAATCCTCTACATATTATCATGTCCTGAGTTAAAGCCTTGGGCTAATAAGAAACCATAGAAAGTGCACAATATTTAGCCAAAGGCTTTGGGACCATATGTAGCTCTAAATGGGACTCAAGGGAACTTGATCGTTTCCTGAGAAAAAGAGAATATGTTGTATTAATTGTTAATGTTCCTGTAGCCTTATAGCCCATCATAGTTTATCTTTGCATGCCATCCTTGTGATTTTCCTATTTTGCAAGGCTTGCTCAAGGAGTGTCCATCCTTCTTGTGGTAATTCAAAACTCTAGTCCTCCTTGTGCTTCCAAGCATGCCATTTGGTGTTTTTCAATTGCATTTTCCAATAATTCACAATAGAAATATAGTCATTCTCCTTCATGGTAGTCTCTAGTTGAGCATATTCAAGTTTCCCTCCTAACTTAGGAGTCTACTACGAAGAATATTCCTAGAAACAAACTGATTCACCTTTCTTGACTTCCCAAAAACTATGCTGCTAATTTATGTATTTTTCGAGATCTGCCAAATTCCAAATCGAGGAGCCTTAGGTGTGTGAATGATTCACACTTTTATAGAGATTTATCTAGACAATATTTATGGTTCTAAATGATTTTTCAATTCTCGCCTCCTCCCTGAAGCCATCACCACCACATTTTTTCTCCTAAGAAACAACTTAAAATTTATAGATCATAAAGGTCCAGTTGTCCACATTTCTTAGGGAGGCACAAGATTTCCCAACCCACCAGGGTCCATTTCTATTCTATGATAGCCCCACCCCAAAGGAAATAATTATAGAGGTTTCTAATGGAATGAAAGACTCCTTTGGGGATAGCTAAGACATAAATTTGATATAAAGGAAGATCTTAAAGGACATATTTAAGGAGCACAATCTTGTTGGTAATGTGAAGGGAATGGAAAGTCTAGTTATCAAGATTAAGGGGGAGTTTATAGAGGAGATCTTGTTAGTGGATTGATCTTAACGAATTTGTGACTAAGGGGGCTCCAAAAAGTATAAATAAGTGAGCTTGGACCCTAGGGTGAGAATTGAAAAAGAAAACTTGGGATTTATAAAAATTGTTGGAAGTTCCTAAGGATAGCATGAACTCTTCTATAATGTTCTTAAGCTCATCGACTTCTCTTGCCATTGGGACACCCATTAACATGGTGTCATCAACAAAATATTTATCATTAACTAAGTCCGCATTAACAAAATCCTTAAGCTCTTTGATTTTCCTTTGTTGAATTACAACCTATAATGAGTGTCGTAGACCTTCAATGATCAAAATAAAAAGAAATGGTGACAGAGGATCCTCTTGAAAGATACCCTGGGAGGAGTTAAAACAATGTGATGAAGATTTATTAATAAGAACAAAGAAGAATGGGGTGGAAAAAGGGGAACCAACCCAGTCAAACTTGTCTTCCAAGAAGCCAAATGCTCAAAGAATGTGATATAGATAAGACCAACTCAACTTGTCAAAATATTTAGATAAGTCAAACTTACTAGCCATTCCTATATTCCTAGGCTTTTCTAGAGAGTAGATGATTTCATGTGCCACCACTATGTTAGCTAAGATTTCACGTCCCTCTATATAGCCTAATTGCTCCTTTAAGACAAAGGAAGGTAACAAATGTTTTAGGAGGTTTGAATTCACCTTAGTTATGATTTTATATATGATGTTATAGAGGTAAATGGGTCAAAACAAATAGGATCATAAGCTTGGTTAGATTTTCGAAATAGGGTTAAGAAAGTGGAATTAAGGGCTGGTAACATTAACCTAGTTTTCTAGGATTCTTCCACTAATATATATATTTCATGCCATTGAAGGACCAACATGCCTCAAACAATCCGTGGTAATTTTTTTAGGGATAGGAGCCTTGTTTTTGGAAAAACTTCTTCCACTCTAGCAAGATATATTTCCCACATAAGAGCTTCATTTTGTTCTTATTTGACTATAGAAGCAGTATTTGTAGCAATTATGTTGATAGATCAAATTCTATTAGGGATGGTATCTTTCAAGAGAGAATTGTAATACCCATAAGCTCCTTCTTAAGGTCCTAGTGATTAGTCATTTTTTTTCCATTACCATCCATCAAAGAGAAAAATATGTTTTGGTGTTGATGTTTTATCATAAACTTATGAAAGAGATTAGTGTTTTTCTCCCCTACTTTCTGTTAGAAATACTGAGAGGGATGGGGGGTGGGGAATCTGAATCAGTATTTCATGCCCAATCACATTTTACCTATTTTATGCTTTCATTTTCAAATTTATCTGATCCATTATTCCATTAGTAACACATTGTGTTGTAGATCTAGACATATTTAGTTAAGCATAAGAAACATTAAACATAAGAGCACAAAGGCCACAAAATTGAAACACAACATGAACACATAGGGACACCAAATTTTTAGGTGAAAACCCAAATGGGAAAAACCATTGTTGTTGTTGTCTCTATCTTCTTATTATTATAAAGAAAATCTTCTAACATCTTGCACTGGCACAAACTCTTACCAGTGCACGGACTCTTACTTGCTGGAGGCTACCACCTCCTCTAGTTTCTCCAGCTTCGATTAGAAGGAAGCCACTACTCCCTGATCAAATTTACCGGCTATTTCCGAAAGGAAGCTACTACCCCCTCACTGAAGGCTCCAATGCTCAGTACCTCTATGGATCACATTTCAAAATATTTCACACAGGATCCACCTAACTCAACCACAAATCCTGTAGGCCATGTTTCATCCAGTTTTCAATCTAGAACAACAAATAATATTGCTCATTTGAATACTAAAATATCTATGCAAACAAATATGCTTAATAAGTCATCAACGTTATCAAATATCAAGCCAAACTCTTAACATTGTGAAATATCAAGAAAAACTCTTTTCTCACCAAAAATGTCAAATGCAAAGCTAAAATCTAACACTGTCAAATGCCAAGCCAAACTCTTATCTCTGTTAAATATCAATCCAAACTCTTTTCCCATTAACGCTGTAAAATTCCAAGCCAAAAGTATTTTCTCAAAAGCACTACCAAACAAATCTTATGCTCATAAAAAAACGTTCCTTGTCAATGAACAACTCTCATCAATTCCAAAACCCTCTCTAAATATAAGACAGAATAAGATCCTGCATAAAATTGTTCTACTTTAGCCCTTCAACTAAAAATACATTAGTTTGTTTTCTATTCCTAACATCAATGTCAACACTACCTTTTCCTAGTACCTTTTCAAGTGCACTATTTCCAAGAATAACTTTTCCACCCTTGTTTTTCTTGAGAGAAGTAAATTTTCTCTTATTTCTAGGCATGTGATGAGAGAATCCACTATCTATGTACCATTGATCTGTTTCTTTTGGTGTGCTCAAAGCAAGGCCACACTTCACTTGTGTCTCTTCCCTTTTCTTGATACGAGGAATGTTGATGGATCCATCTTCTTTAGGTTTTATGATAATTGTATTCTTGTCTGGTTTCTCATTTTAGATAGGTTCTTCTTGTTATCTGAAATGTCTAAATGAATTCAATGACTTGGTCCTGTATTTTTTTGCTACATGTCCAAATTTATTGCATGTATATCACCTTATGTGACCATAGAAGGGGATAAGAGAATCATAGTATTTTTGCTTCATCTTTCTTTCATTTCTATATGACCCACAGTTAATAGCTTTATGACCAAATAAATTGCATGTAACAATACCCTTTAAAGAAACTTGAGTACCTGGGAACTGATGGTCTTCTTGTTGAGAGATTGTTTGCTTGAGGTTTGAAAAATATGCTTCTGCAAATCGCTGTAATGTGTCCAAAGTTGTGACAGATAAAATATTCAATATCATTGATCAAAGGAGATAATGAATTGTTATTTATATTTTTGTCATACTCATCAGGGGCAAATGATTTCCTTTGAAAATTCACTTTTCTTGGTTGTTGTTTTAGTTGAATTCTTAATTATTTACCAGAATTTTCAGAATTTGCTTTGTATACTCAAAAATTGTTTGCACAAAGCTTGAGAGCCAAATTCTCCCTTCATAGTTTCATGAAAACCAAGTCCCAATTTGATGAAGGGATACCTTTGACTATTAATAAGGTTATCAAATATCTTGGTACTATCTTTAAAATCTCAAATGTTTTTCCCTTTCTCTGATGTGCATATACGGAAGATATGCAGATACAGGAAAGTTAGGGATATACGGAAGACACGCGCATGTCTTCCGTATATGCCCAGTTTCCAAATATGCGCACAGTTTCCGTATATGCACAGTTTTTGTAACATAAAGGAATATATATGAACGACGTGCATATACGGATGATATGCACATACAGGAAAGTTCATGTATCTGTATCGTATACGCACAAATTCAATATACAGAAATTGCGCATATATGGAAACTGAGCATATACGGAAGATTTGTGCATATCTTCCGTATATGCCCAGTTTCCGTATATGCGCACATCTTCCGTATATGCACAGTTTCCGTATATGCGCAATTTATGTATATGGAATTTGCGCATATACGAAACGCATGTCTTCCGTATATGCGCACATCTTCCGTATATGCTCAGTTTCCGTATATGCGCAAATTCCGTATACGGAAACTGGGCATATACGGAAGATGTGCACATATACGGAAACTAGGCATATACGGAAGATATGCGCGTGTCTTCCGTATATGCACAGTTTCTGTATATGCGCATCTCTGTATATGGAATTTGTGCATCTACGATGCAGATACATGAACGACGTGCATATACGGAAGACACGCACATACGATGTAGAAGCATAAACAAAAATGTGTACAAATTCCATATACAGAAATTGCGCATATACGAAAACTGTGCATATACGGAAGACACGCACACATCTTCTGTATATGCCCAGTTTCCGTATATGCGCAATTTATGTATATGAAATTTGCGCATATACGATGCGCATGTCTTCCGTATATGTGCACATCTTCCGTATATGCGCAGTTTCCGTATATGCGCAATTTCTGTAACATAAACGAAGATGCATGAACGAAGTGCATATACGGAAGATATGCACATACAGGAAAGTTAGGGATATAGGAAGACACGCACATATCTTCCGTATATGCCTAGTTTTCGTATATGCGCTCACCTTCCGTATATGCACAGTTTCCGTATATGCGCAGTTTCTGTAACATAAAGGAATATACATGAACGACGTGCATATACGGATGATATGCACATACAGGAAAGTTCATGTATCTGCATCGTATACGCGCAAATTCAATATACAGAAATTACGCATATACGGAAACTGGGCATATACGGAAGATTTGTGCATATATTCCGTATATGCCCAGTTTCCGTATATGCGCACATCTTCCGTATATGCCCAGTTTCCGTATGAAAGACGTGCATATATGGAAGATATGCACATACAGAAAAGTTAGGGATATACGGAAGACATGCGCATATCTTCCGTATATGCCCAGTTTCCGTGTATGTGCACATCTTCCGTATATGCCTAGTTTCGGTATATGTGCACATCTTCCGTATATGCACAGTTTCCGTATATGCACAATTTATGTATATGGAATTTGCGCATATACGATGCAGAAGCATAAACGAAGATATGTACAAATTCCATATACAGAAATTGCGCATATACGGAAACGGTGCATATACGGAAGACGCGCACATCTTCCGTATATGCCCAGTTTCCGCATATGCGCAAATTCCATATACATAAATTGCACATATACGGAAACTGTGCATATATGGAAGATGTGCGCATATACGAAAATTGGGCATATACGGAAGATGTACGCATATACGGAAACTGGGCATATACAGAAGATATGCGCGTGTCTTCCGTATATGCACAGTTTCCGTATATGCGCAATTTATGTATATGGAATTTGCGCATCTGCGATGCAAATCCATGAACGACGTGCATATACGGAAAATATGCACATACAGGAAAGTTAGGGATATACGGAAGACATGCGCATATCTTCTGTATATGCCCAGTTTCCGTATATGCGCATGTCTTCCATATATGCCCAGTTTCCGTATATGCGCACATCTTCCGTATATGCACAGTTTCCATATATGCGCAATTTATGTATATGGAATTTGCGCATATACGATGCAGAAGCATAAATGAAGATGTGTACAAATTCCATATACAGAAATTGTGCATATACGGAAACGGTGCATATACAGAAGACGCGCACATCTTCCGTATATGCACAGTTTCCGTATATGAGCAATTTCTATAACATAAACGAAGATGTGTACAAATTCCATATACAAAAATTGCGCATATACGGAAACTGTGCATATACGGAAGATGTGCGCATATACGGAAACTGGGCATATACGGAAGACATGCGCATGTCTTCCGTATATCTCTAACTTTCCTGTATGTGCATACCTTCCGTATATGCACGTCGCTCATGTATCCGCATCGCAGATGCGCAAATTCCATATACAGAAATTGGCCATATACGGAAGACACGCATATCTTCCGTATATGCACAGTCTCCATATATGCGCACATCTTCCGTATATGCCCAGTTTTCGTATATGCGTTGTTTCCGTATATGCGTGCATCTCTTCCGTATATGCCCAGTTTCTGTATATGCGTGCATCTCTTCCGTATATGCGCAATTTTTGTATATGGAATTTGCGCATCTGCGATGCTGATACACGAATGACGTGCATAATGGAGAGGTATGCACATACAAGAAAGTTAGGGATATGCGCAAATTTCATATACAAAAATTTCGCATATATGGAAACAGTGCATATACGAAAGATATGCACATACAAGAAAGTTAAGGATATACAGAAGACATGCACATATCTTCCATATATGCCCAATTTCTGTATATGTGCACATCTTCTGTATATGCACAGTTTCCATATATGCGCAATTTCTGTATATGGAATTTGTGCATCTACGATGCATATACATGGACGACGTGCATATACAGAAGATATGCACATATAGGAAAGTTAGGGATATACAGAAGATATGCGCAATTTCCGTATATGTGCATATCTTCCGTATATGCATGTCGTTTGTGTAATTTGAAATTATTTTAAAAATTTTCATTTTGAAAACCAATATCACTACTTTGAAAATCCAAATTTACACTTCAAAACAGCGACTTTGAAATTCACTATTTTTTAATCGAAATTAACAACTTTGAAATCAAATTTATATTTTTGAAACAAAACATGACACTTAACGCTTTAGAAATCAAAATTCACAGTTTGGAGATTTGAAATTAATGGAATTCACATTTTTTATTCCAAATACATACTTCTATCCATCGATATTTCCACTCTTAAAAAGCAACATTTCACTTTAGAATATTAACCATTTCAAAACTTAAATTTACAACTTTTAACTATATACTTCCTTACTATTTCAATTGTAATTTTATTTTGGTAATTTTAATATTCCCTCTTCTCCAATCACACCTTTAACCCCATAAAACAAAAAAAAATCAATAAAGGTTAAAGAGGTTAAATAACAAGTACATGTTTATTAAATGGGTTGATTCTCACATGTAAAATCTATGGAATATGAACATGAACTATAAACTATAATTCATATGTAAAGAAATAAATGAATATTCTAGGGTCGAGGATGTGAACATATATTTAAGCTGTCATATTTTTTCGATATATATTTCGTTTATAGTTAAGAGTCATTATTGTATGGTAGCTTATGATAAAAACATCTACGGTTACATATTTGTTAAGAGACTTGGTAAGAATATTTTTAAAGTGATATTGGATTGTAATGTGTGGTTATTGTTTTTTATCTCGTATCATGTTTGAAAGGAATATGTATTTTTAGACAGATTAATCTTGAGGTGCGAGGTATAAGTCTTAAAGATTACATTTTAAACATCAAATAAGATATAAATATAAAAGTAACTTAACTTATAAACTTGATAATTTGTAAATAATAAAATAAAAATCTGTTACAACTATTCATCAAAAGTAATGTAACATTGATATAATATAACATCGCATCTACATAAGGATTTAAAATTCAATGAAGATGTTGTCATCAACACAAGTATAAATTTATGTTTTTTTATTCAACTATACATGTTTCTTTTTTACAAAATAGAACTTCATTTCCAACATAAATAATGGAATCTCATGCCCATAAATGACATAATGGAAAAAAAACATCATGATCGATCTGAAGTATGGGTCTATAAGTCACCCTCATCCCTCTTGGCACTCCCAGGTGGATTTCCAAATTGATATCTCTGCAAAAAATTACAATAATCAATTAGTTGTAAAAATTGAAAGGCATATAATCAATTTCATTAATTCATGATGATATTTTGATCAAATACTCATTCTCACCGTGAGGATTTGAGGCAATGGAGAAGGCAGCCCTTCCTGGGTAGATGGCGGAGCACTTGGTGATGGATATAGGCATGGTTCAGGGGTGCTGGATAAAGGCATGGTGGATGTGAAATAGGGAAAAGGTAGTGGGTGTTGGCGACAATACACCCCCACTGGTTGTACGGTAGTGGGAATCACTGTAGGCCGGGGGATTAACCTAGGGGGGGAAATTGGAATGTTAAGGGTGGACGATTGAAAAAATGAGAATGGTGGATGACTGAAGGGTAGGGGTGAGCATTGGGAAGGTATTACAGAGGTGGTTCTAGGCATGGAAGAATCTATGGAGGAAAAAGGTGGTGGGTGTGGGCGATGATACATCCTAATTGGTTCAACAATAGGGGGGAGCACCCTTGGGGAGGATATTGGGGTGTTAATGGCTGAAGAAGTGTTCCCAATGCTAGATCTTTTTCAATAGCATGTTCATCAAATAAACGAATTCGACAATTTGGAATGTTGTGAGATGTGGGTCCCTCAGCTGTAACAATAAAAATAGTTCATATAGTCATGCAAATGTGTTGAACATGCTAATATATCACATTTAACGTAAAACAATGCATAGCATGAAATTTCCATACCAATATTGGGTATGATAGAATCTTGCATTATCTCAGGCACGTGGTCCACATTTGTTTGTTTTTTAGAAGATGACTCCAATTGTTCATCCATTATTTTTTTCCTTGCATGAACTCGTCCAACCCTTTCAAATTGTAGATTATTTGTCCCTGATTTTGACTTGCGACCACATCGCCTCTTTTTATATACTGGACTCAAGAAATTATGTTTTCTCTTGGTAGTGATCTTGGATGGAGTTATAGTATTGAAAAACATTTTGTTGTATTCTTGACATGCTTTGTCTACCAAGTTGTTCAATGCATATGCCTGTTCCAAATTTGTAGGTATTATGGATCTCAATTTCTCAAGGGTTGATGAGTTGACATGTTTCATCTCATCATGTTCAGAGAATGCACTATCTTGTCGTACATTGGTTGATTCAACATTGTATGAGAAATTCTCTAAATTATCAATGCTTGTTTCATTATGATAATTCAGATTGGGAGGAGAATCAAAGCATGGTGAAAGCTCTGTTTGGATTTCTGGGCCCAATATAGGTGTTTCATTCAAATCAAATAAAATTATAGGCCTTTATGTCCTGGGATCAGTGACACCACGTGCTACATTTTCACCCAAAATAGTGTTACTCACTAACATCTCAACTTTCAATACATGTTTACGGATATTTCCATTCAGGGCCCAATTGCAATTGCAGAAGTGTAGATTAGAACCCTTATATATGACATTGTACCAAATGTCACGAGTATCCTTATTTTGGCTACGAACCCAATAGTCATTACTCTTTTCATCAGGCACACAATCTTCAGTTGGGATTTTCTTAGCTCTACACTTGGATGAAGTCAATTGTTCATGTATTTTTCTGGGTCGTACAAAACCAGCTTCTTTTAAATGGTGCATATGATTGTAATATAATACAACCTTTTTCAGCAAAACATAGATTAACCAATCAACCCTTCTGTGGCATGCATTTTTCTTCTCACATAGGTACCTTTCCTTGATAAACCGATGGTAAGATTCAATGGAATTGTTCATATCTTGATTTGAATGTGGAAAATTTATGTATTCTTTTGCCCACATATCTGTAGAAAGAAATTTATTAGTTATATATTAATAAGTATACATATGACATGAAAAATAGAGTCATTAAAACCACCAATAAGAAGCTTACATATTTTGTTGTTGGCTAACCAAGTATTTCTAAAATATTCCAAAAAGCTTTTTTGTTCACTGAATTCTTCAAATAAGCTTTCAACTTTCTTTCTCACAGATTCATCATCTTTACACGTGTGCATGATTTCTCCTAAACCACGAAAAATGCTTATTTGGTTTTCTCTCCCTTGGACCTTGTTTCCAACATTTTTCAACCATGCACAACGAACATGCCACACACATAATAATACTTTGCACTTGATCGAAGACTTGCAATAACATAATTTTTAGTAAGATTATACATTAACAATATTTTTTATGCCTCTTGTAAAAATAATAAACACATCACCTCAATGCTTCAATTTCGGCAGTAGCATCATCTGTGATGAAGGCAAGAACATGCCAATCTAGTCACTCTTTGTTTCCAATTGCAAGGCCAACATCCATTTAGAAAGATCAGCTATAGTATTGCGTGATGATATCACCCAAGCTATTGGAACCCCATTGTGATGTTCGTCGAAAACCATTAAGGTGTAAAGTTGATACTGCATTACAAAAAATGTGCATAATTATATTTATATAAGATACATGCATTAATATGAGGTTAAATAAATGAATCGGATTTAGGATAAACATGTACTCACCCCGTACTTATTTGTACTAAAGGTTGAATCCATTGAGATAATATTATTGTGAGAGTATTTCATCATCATTGAACACATCCACTTTGTTTGTATGCCTATGATAAAAGGGATATTTTCAACAAGATCTTGTTTTTGGTAGAAGAAAAAACTCTCTCGGTTTTCCTTATACTAGCACTCTACACTCTTTGGATCACTTTGATCTTTAGCCTACTCTAGCCCTATGATATCATTGTAAATGTTACTTATATATTTTTTTGTCATGTATGTATCTCGAGGTATCCCTGTGTATAACTCACCAAATCCATCCTTCACATCAGAGATGAACTTGTCCCATATCATTGTAACATTAAAACCTCTTTTAACGAAATGTTGGACACTAGATCGCATATCCCAACTTAAATGTGGTGCATAATTGAATCTCATGGGCCTACTGATTGCATTTGTCCCATGACAAATAACATTGGATTTATCAATATATATACATGCAATATATATTATTACAGCATCATCTGGTCTCATTTGAAGTCGTCGCACAAAGAAGTGACATTGGCAACCAACTTTAATACTTTCATGTCGATTGCGGCTTGTCTTTGGATCTGATGATGCACTCCTAATTATCCTTGTTGAATGTGGACCATATGAACACCAATAATTGTACGTAAAAAAATTACTACAAATTAGATATAATATTTATGCATATTGAAAAAATTATACGTATCTTGAAAATGCATATAGAGACTCACACAATGTACTCCAGGTATGTTGAGTAATTGGTGTGTGTAATATCCTCTATTCCTCTACTTCGATGTTTCCTAAGAAGAAATTGAGTGGGTGCACTTTCATTTGATTCCTCTCCACTTATGAAATCATCAAGTCGACAATATGGAATCACCGCAACTTGGCCCCCCCAATCTCTGTCCATGTTAAGTCTTCCGCTGAAAATTGTATCATATCTTCCGGGTCTTCAACTTCTAACTCGTTAATCTTCCCCCACTTATTCATTCTTAAAATACCTGTACAAATTGCATTGAAAATAATTTAGTTTGAGTAAATATTATGGTCTTGATCAATGCATAGCGTACTAAGCATGGAAGTCTCATTTTTAAGTAAATATTTTATACTTTTCACGTAAACCACTTTGGGATTAAGTAATATTTAGGAGATCTTAGATGACAATGTACGATAAGTAAGATATTCATAAGCTTAAATATCTATGACAAGTTTAGACTAACCATGGATGACATATGAATTATTTCTGGAGGTGGAGCCACCATGTTATTGTCAAGGGGCGACTTGCGATGGAAATATGTGTGGAAATGGATTTATCGGGAGCTCTACCGGATGAGGTGATCTTGGAAGTTTTTGATGAAGAATGGGTGCAAACAGTAGATTATGAGCACATTCCGTTCAGATGTCACAGATGTCATGAACATGGTCACCTTTTCAGAGATTTTCCACTCAGTAAAGTAGTAAGCAAGAGAAAAAATAACACAATGAAGGAAACATATAGATTTCAAAAAGTGGTGAATCGTGGAAAGGGCACCAAAAGAGGACCAAAACAACATCAAGATGAAGGTCAACAAATCAGTCAGAACAAATTCCAAGTGCTTGAGGAAGATGAAAAGAAGATCAAGCAATGGAAGGAAGTCCTGCGGACAAGGAATCTGAAGAAGACCGGGAAAACACACAGGACATCGATTATCAGAAGGAAGCCATAATGAGTGATGCAGAACTGGAGATGGATCAGGAAATGACCCAAAATGAGATGGACCTGGAGGATCATGAACTACAAGAAATTCTTGATAAAGAAATCTGGAAGGGTTTTTGATATAGGGAACCACGGGAGGAGTAGATTCGTTACCACAAGAAGAACTCAATAAAATACAACAGTTGTTTCTATGGAAATCACAGGCTGGCCGCTAAAATACCTAGAGTCAGTCAGATGAACATCACTATTCATTTGCGTGAGCGCAGCGGATACCATAGTTCTTTAATTAATGGAGAGCCTCTCTTCTTTTCTGGGATCCAGGTTCAGGCAAGAAAGTTGAGCAGGCATAGAAGGAATCCTTGTTTTACCGGCAACCAGAATCTTTACATTTTTGGGCCTCGTAAAGTAAAACCGCTTCCTTGGCGGTTTTTGGATGTTCGCATTGCTCTAAAGTGGGAAACGATTTTAGCGATTTTGCAGCGATCCCATCCAACATCCTACACGTGGTAGAGAGAGGGTTTGGAAAACCACCCTCCATCGCACACTAACGTCTGGTCCACTTGTTTGGTGCGATATTATGCTCTTCCGTTGGATTTCTTTATGTGGACCAATGGTCAAGTTTGTTCGTATCAAGATTGTTTGTATTTTGAAGGTCTCACACTTAAATTTGTGGGCCCGTGGCCCAGACTTGGTACCCAAGCCCTGAGTGGATAGTTGACTCTATGTCCCTCAGGTCTCTTTGGGTAGTTGTATTATATGTAATTTGTTTCTTTGTTTCTAATGAATAGAAGGTACGAATCTTGCTTCAGCAAAAAAAAGAATTTAAGTTAGTCGTCCCCATAATATCATTGCTCACCCTAGCTTACATACTTAATATAAACAATGAACCAACTTAACATAAGCTGATGCACCCCGCATCTTTGCTTTATTAGAAGCTTAAGTTAGAGGCTTATTTAGCCTAATAACACCCCTCTTTTTTAATTAAGTAGATTATGGAGAGTCCTTTACCAGATCTCAAGGTATGTGGTTATAGATGATAATGATCTCGAGTCTAATAATACCCCTCATTTTTTCGTTTTTTACATAAGTAGATTGGAGAGGTCTTCACCATGAGATGTCATGGTATTGAAAGTTGAGAGTGAATTTTTCAAAAACTAATATTAGGTTTAATTTATTGTGAAACAATATATAAACTATTGTAGATATTCACCGGAAGTAATTTATTATAGCCTACATTGTCATTTTTGAATTTTTATTATTTAATTTATTTTTTGAATTTTAATTTTGTTTATTATTTTATTATTCAAATATTTGAAAATAATTTTAAAAAATAATAAGTAGATGGAAATATTAGTTATATGATTTAATAAAAGATGTAATTTATAAAATATGATATCAGAGAAATCTAATTAAAAAGCAGACTTATATTCTATTATATTTTATTTAATTATGAAACTTTACATACAAAAAAATGAGTATTTATTACAGAGTTTTTTTTGACATTGTATTCTAAATGGTTCTTATGTTATGCTCTTAAATCTAACTCTTAGATGCTCTACTCTACCACAAGACAATACAATGCTAGAAAGATGGAACCCCCTCTTTCTAGTGACCTGGTGTTTAACATAGCTTGATAATGATTTCAGATTAGGGTTTTCACATGTCTCAACACTTCGTTAGTGTTAAATACATATAAATATTGAAACCCATAAAAGAAAAAAATGTAAGTGAATATAAAAATCATATAATTTAATACAAGATATAACTCAGGGGATATCATATAAAAGAAAACCTAATTAGAAGGTGAGGCTTATACTCTACTCTTTTTTATTTAATTATGGAAATACAAATACAAAGAAAGGGGTATTGACTATCGAGTTTCCTATGACATTGTTGTCTATATGGTTGTTGCAAATTATCTTTCTCCTTTGTTTTGATCTCAAATCCCACTCCTAGACATTGTGCTCAACTATGTTTTAATACAATCCTAAAAAGATGGAACCCCTTCTCTTCCTAGTGACGTAGTATTTAACATAGCTTGGAAACTATTTAAGGTTTAGGGTTTTCACATTTTTCAAGCCACTATTAGTGTTACGGTTTTGGACCTTTTAGGATCTTCTTGAATGTCCACACATGAATAACTCCACATATCTAAGTAATGGCGTTGATGCAGCGTCCACTTGGTACCACCGTATGAACAAGTTAGCTGAACTTGTGGGAGGCATAGCTTCTGCATATGAAATTTGATTGAGGTGATTTTCACATTGTTTGAAAGCTAGAATTGGTGTGTAAAGCGACATCAAGAGGCAGAGAGATATGCTCACAAAGCTTTCACTCATTTCATATCCCAAAATAACTTTAGAGGGCTTTAAATTCTAAATCTCAAAATTAAGACATATCATAAAATATGTCACAAAAGATAATTCCTCCAATTTTTCTACCCAAAAAATATCAAAATAAATAACAAATTATCCAATAATTCATTTTAAATTAGTTAAAAAAAATGTTTCATTTTAATTTTTATTTGTAGAATTTATTTTAATGTATATTCAGGTGAAAGAAGAATTGGAATGTTTTGTGTAGCATTGTCTTGTTATTCTTAATATGAAAAAGTAAAGTATTTATGTATTCTTAAAATGGAATGTGTGTCACTTTTGTGGTGAGGAGAGGAATGTGTATAAAAATAAATTACATACATAAAGCAAAATGAAAAATAAAGTGTTACTTTCCCTTTAAGTTAAGCTATGTGATCAATCAAACAAGGAAAATATTTTAGTTTCTTTTACGTATGATAAAAGGTCCTATGAAGACCTATTCGTCCTTTCCACTCTATAAGTAACTGGGCTTTGTGGAGATATCTTTTATGATGGGTACTGGGGCTACATCCCGAAAGAACTGATGACGCTTCCAACAGCCAAAAAATGATGGGTACTGGGGCTATGTCCCGAAAGAACTGGTGACACTTCCAGCAGCCAAACAATGACGAGTACTGGGGCTACGTCCCGAAAGAACTGGTGACGCTTCCAGCAATGAAAATAATCAACCAAGGTATTGAATGAGGCTTTAGTGCTTCCCACACCTCCACCTACAGGGAAAGATGCCCTAAAATTTGGCCAATAGGATACCTTCGTCTCACGGAGGCAGTCGAGTCTTTAGCTTCTTGGTAATCGGTTATCAGTACCGAGCACTATACAGGTTGGGTAGCCCCATATAGGACCGCACGCACTGAGCCTAAGCCGAACCCCCTCTGAATCGGGTCTCTGTGCTGCCTGGGTTGTCTTTTCCGTGGACTGATTGAAGGATTTGAAGCACCCTAAAAGACAACTTCTATGTTTCAAAATGTAACATGACCATGGCGGCTTATTGGATGCCTACACCCAATAGTCCTAACCTAAACTATAAATTGTTTTGTGGCCCACGTGGGGAAATTTTTAGTTTGTTCAAGTTATGATTGCTTTTACATGTCTTCCTTCACTTATGGTGTGAAAAATTAAGCTTAAATAAACTAAGTACAAAAGGTTTTTACACTTGATTCCCTTTGTTCAAAGTTTAGAGTAGCTTAGTGTGTGTAGTGAAATGTGTGCGTAAGTGACAGAGTGAACATACAAAGTTCGTAGTCGTGTGGATATTCGATGATCCTTTTCAAATTCGTCTACTTACACTACATTATGTTTGTTCCTTACCTGCAAATAAAATAATGTGTGGTTGATGGGCCTCTTACTTCCTTCCTATTACACTATGTGAGCCTAAAAAGGGAGATGAAAAAATGAGTGCTTTGAGAAAGATTTCAGATGCAAGCCCAGGATCGTCTAAAAGACGCAAGGGAAGCAGGGGCTACTCCCTTTCTTTAATAACACCAGTTCCTAGTCCCAATGCTAATGAAGTAAAGATGCTTTGGTTAGTAAAAAGTATGAGTGAACTATGGGCCACTTACTCCTTTGCTAATTAAGCTATGTGACTTGGTAAAATAGCAAAACAAATTGAAAAAATGTGTGGATTATGGCCACTTACTTTTCCCCTTAATTAAGCTATGTGTGAAATGTAAAAATTTTAAAGTAAAGGCTAAGTAATTGCCCTACTAATACTGATTATTAAAACAATCTGAACTATATGGAAAAAAACTGCAGAGGTGAAGGAAATTCACTAAAGGTTGCCAGTCACCCACGAAAGAAAAATTACAATGATTGTTTTTGTTCTCTGTAAACCGTGGGGTTAGGCTCTACACAAGCGAGCGAACCGTGTGTCAATCTGCAAGAAAATGATAAGTGTTAAGCCAAATTATAGATATTACGAGTGAGAATGATTATAAGCAATATGCATTATCAATGTTCTAAATCTAAATTTATATGATTAAAGAACAACGTATTTTATAAATGATACTATACTATAAATAATTTGACTAAAATTTACAATCTCACTAAAACAAATTAGTATTGAAGAACTAAATTTATTTATACATTCAAAAATATAATTTACCCAATAAAAAATTGCATTATAAAAATTTTGAATATAATTTAATTAAAAACTTACAATCTTATAAAAAAAACAAAATTCATTAAATTTACCCAATAACAAAAACAATTGAAAGTGTACATCTTATATATATTCAAATATATAAAAAAATAAATAAAATTAACATCGTTTTAAATTAATGAACTATATTCACATAGTTTGAAAAACACAATTTGTCTTACTCCAAAGAATACACGGTAGAGATGCCTAATTATAATGTTCCTATCATTGCCAGAAAACAAGGCATTTTTTATGAAGTTAAAATATAACATTCGCTCGAATTTTCATAGAAAATTGAGAATATTTCGATGATATATAATTTGAGAACTATTATTAAAGTGGCAATTTGGTAAATATAAACAAATTGCTATTTATTTGTTGATAAAAAATAAAACAAAATATTTAAAATAAAATAAAAAACTGCAATTACTTCGTTTAAGGACAAGTTGATCTACTTCGGATTCCATTTGAAGCTATAACTACAGCTAAAGAATTGGCAATAGCTTACCAACCAAATTCATTTTGGTAAACATAAACAAATAAAACAAAATATTTAAAATAAAATAAAAAATAGTAATTACATCATCTAAGGACAACTGGATCTACTTCAGATTCCATTTGAAGCTATAACTATAGCTAAAAATATCGGCAATAGCTTACCAACCAAATTCAATTTGGCTTAACCAAAGGGAAGGCAAGCATGTATTAGTTTAGTATTTCAAGTGGCTGTGGGTTTAATAGGCGGAGGTATTGAAACTTGAATTTTATGAAGCATATTAAATTTAGAGTTTAGGTAGCCTTAGATAATTGTAGGAAGGCTTGATATTGAAACTTGAATTTTATGAAGAATATTAAATTTAAAGTTTATGTAGCCTTAGATAATTGTAGGAAAGCTTGATATTGAAATTAACAGGTTTTTAATTACGGATAAAATTTCTCTGTATTTATCTCTAGAATAGAAATTTATTTAACCATAACCAAAGCAATGCCAAATTTTTTTGTAATAATCTATCAGAAATAAATCTCTCTGATTGAATTCCATAACATTATCATGATTTTTCATTATTTCTCAATCCTTGTAATTCCTATTATCTAACTTGATAATAGCTATCATGAAAATGCAGGAAATGCAATTTTTTTTTACAATGTTTTCCATATAAAACTTATAGTTTTTTTTTATAATTTTATTTTGTTTTGTTTTTTTTTCTTACAATATTTTATAATAATGAATTATATAATATCATTAAACTCATCATAGAATTTAGGTAAAGATTAAATTAAAAAAAGAAACAACTCGTAATTTAAAAATTTTAATAATTACATTTTTAATTTTGGACAATCTTTTACAATATTTAACGAAGGAGGAATTGCACACTATGAATCTTTAGTATCCTATCCATGTTGGAGAGGGAAAAAAAAATGTTCAAATTTCTAGCATTGTTCTATTGATTGCTCCTACTGATGGGGATGAACAAAAATAAGTCTAATCCTATATCCAATATAATTGTATTTTTTTTTTGTTACCATAACTATAAAATATAGGCCAAAATATTTACAGCATATCTACTACCTTCCCTCCAATACCCTTATTCTCACTCTCACTAAATACTTCACAATGTCCATGACAGTTCCCATTTCAAGAGAAGATAGATATTGCACATATAAAATAAGATACTACCACATTATAAGTGGGATCATCACAAATATATTCTCTGTTGAACAATGGACTTATTGTTAGTCAGCAACAAAGATGGATGCTTCACCAGTAGCTTATTCCACCATAGGGCAAGGAAATAAAAAATATATACCGTGAAATATTCATATAATATATTATAGAATTCTGTTATTTTTATACAAGTATTTATTAAACCAAGGGATCATTTTATTAGGGGTAAATATTGATTTTTAATTATAATATAAAATAATAATGTCTAACTACTCTTTCGGAATTACGAAATGCATTAGGACATTATAATTATATTTATTCATTTTCATTAAAACCTACCAAAGTTAAAAAAAAATTGAAATATGTAAGACTAATATAATTTTATGTAAGACTAACTAATACCACCGCCCTCTTATAGTGATGCCATAACATTATGGATATTGAAATCACCCACTGCGATCATTTTGGAAGCATCAATCTATGGCGTGTAAGGTCCATATTATGTGATAGCATGTCTATGTCTTTTTGGGTGGAAATGGTATACTGTAATTTTGTAATATACAGTAAAAAATGGTTCGCTATACTATTTTTAATTTAAAGGGTATTTTACACCGTAGGGAAGGTTAACTATTTAAGTGCTCTTTTAATGGTTACAATTACAATTAAAATTCAAGTGTATAAATGGATTTTATAAAATGTAATGTAAAATCATATTTTTTGAATACTTTTATTACCATAAATACAATCTCGATGTCTATATAAAATTAATACAATCTTGATATTTATTTAAAATAACAGGTAAGGTAAATCACAGAACCTACAAACCCACGACAGCAGTATGGACCATTTTCATTCTCGGAACGAACTGCCCAGGAGCATGGTATTGAGAAGTGCAATGGAAACCAGTCGTGTCTGCTCACAACGGGAGAAAAAAAAAGAACCCCGTTGTTCTCAGTACGGGAAATTCAAGAGGAAATAAGAGTGTTGTGGGATATAGATGCTCAACTATAACCGGATCCAGATACAAGAAACATTGAAAAGGAAATGGAAGCAAATAGAGGTAAGTGGGATCTGTAATTAACGAACTCTCAAAAATATGATTAAAACTCAAAATATGAACTGCCATGTATTGCGCAAGGGTAGAGCATTACTAAAGCCGGTTCGCAGCAAAGGTCACCGAACTCTGTTACTTCGAAAATCTGTTTGCCGCAAGGATCCCCAAAGTCTTGAATTTCGCTGCTGCTCTGGCTTTCAGTTGTCGATGTTTGCAGGGTCTAAATTGCCGGGGATTAGTCCTGAATCAGATAAATTATTGAGTCCGGTTGGTGGGCGTATTAAACATGGTTGGTGCGAGTAATTAAGCGGTTCGTAAAGCTCATTAAAACCATAAACCGGAGGCGGGCAGGCCGGATTACCTTCGCGGTGAGGTCAAGCGTGGGCAGGGAGGCATCGCCGGAAAGCATGCATGGATGCATGAACATAGTATGCGGTGAGGCATCGCCTACAAAGCATGCATGGATGCATGAAAATAGTATGCGATGATGTCAAATTCATAGCATGCGGTGATGTCAAATTCATGCCAGGGGTATAAGGACTATACCATTAACTATGCTATAGTCGCACAAATAGGACTCGTCGTGCCATCATTCAATGTGTCAGATGTCCTTTGCCTTCCGTAATGACTATGAACCATCCTACTGAACACAATGACTTTGATTAGAGCCCTTATTTAATGTGCTAGGCCTTTTAGTAGATGTTTTGTACACTTGTTCTTATGCCTATGATTAATTTTCCAAGAAACCATGGGAGACTTTAGCTGCCTCAATTTATTAAACCATGGGACTGAAACGAAGACTCTATTTAGCCTTTAATATGTTAGGACTTTGGTCAGTAGTCGTCTAACAACATAACTTTTTGGTATTTTTATAATGTAGACTTTTTAATTAATTTTGATTAAATATTTATAATTTTATGTTATTTAGTTTATATAATTTAAAAGTTTAAGATATTTTTGAGGGAGGTAAATTTATTTTTACATTAAAAATACAATTTTAAAGCATGAAATTGTGTAGCTTTTTTGATATATATATATATATTCATATTCAATGAAAAAGTTAAAAGAGTTAGAGTAGGATTTTCCAGTAAGTTAAGATAAGATTACATTGGCATTTTCATAGTCAAATTGTTCGCATAAACTAGATTGAGAAAAGCAACAATCTAGTAAGCTACTTCCTCAATTGATTTTGTCTAAAAAAATAAAAAAATTGTAATCTTAAGTAATTTGAGTGTCGTAACATTTTTTTAAAGGCCTTAAATTTAATGTTGAATTTTAAAATATAATTTAAATGATATAACATTGAGTTGTCACCAAAATAGTGTCATTAAATTTTAATAAAAAAAACACAAAAAATCATTTATTAAACTACACTTTGTAGAAAAAACTAAGTCATGCTAAAAAGTGTACATTGACATTATCAAAATGCACAATCATTTGTTAAAATTAAATCCATAACAAATCAAAAGATGATATAATGTAGCCAAACTTCCTATTTTGTTTTTCTCACAAAACTAGAGCGACACTAAATGGAAATATGTATTTGTCAAAATTAAATCTATAACAAATCAAAATATGATACAATGTAGCCAAACTTCCTATTTTGTTTTTATAATCAAATAAGAGAAACATCGAATGGAAATTTTCTCCTTTCTCTAAACATTTTAGGTTTAAGAACATAATGTAAAAAAAAAAAATTCCCTTTTCTCAGCATATTTTAGATTTAAGGTTTTTAAGAATCTAATAAATCATGTCAATATTTTTCTCTTTAAATTTATATTGAAGTTTGTCTCCCTCACTTGGCATAGAATGTAATTCTTGAATAACTTTGATAACTTAAATACCCCTGAATAGAAATTACTCAAACCATAAATTAAACATACTTACATTGTCATTATATATATAATTATAATTTTTGTGTGTGCTCTAACTTAATATGATTACAGAGTAGGTAATAGTAGATATTTGAGATGGATAGATTTTACCCTGGGTAAAGAGTTAGAGCTATAGTGCTTGTAAACATTAATTTAGTGTTAAAGCATTTTTTCCCATTCCATGAATAACTCTAAATTGATGAGAGATGAATCTAGTTAATCACAACCTACTATGTCTAATGAGTTGATTGAAAAAATTTTCATCTGGATTTGCTGGTATTCTTAACGCGTGAGATAGCATGGAATACTTTGAGTTGATTGAAAGCATTTTTGTCTTGATTTGCTGGTATTCTTAATTCGTGAGATAGCATAGAATACTTGCATTTCAACCATATACTTTAAAATCCCATCACCCTATTGTAATTAATATTTAATCAACGTATACATTAAAATTCCATAACCCTATTGTAATTAATATTTAATAAACCTATTATGTTCACCCAGAGAGTGAATCAAACACCAATAAAACAAAACAAAATTATAAATACTAATAAAACAATTAGTTTTTCAATATGTCAACATATGATATACTTTGAACACGCCATTTTTTTCTAAAAGTAGATTAATTTTCACATCACAAATACACACACCTCATCATTTAGAAATATGATGATTGTTTAGTTGCTTAAGTTCAACGTCTACTTTTTTGTATTTATTTCATAAGGCATTTTTTCTCGGAAGAACTCCCTTAGCTATTACTATGCACTCTTGTTACTATGCACTCTTATGGACTGTCACATTCAGTGTTAGACGATTGAAAAATCATGTGTTGTTGGATTGTTTTCCCGAGAAAACTATAGTCCAAAAACTATATGTGTCTCTTTACAAATATACCATCTTCATATAGTTATCGCCAATAACCAAAACCTAACCCTATTGATGAATTTAGTATTTGAAAACTCTTCAAAATTGGTTCCAAATGAAATGTTTGGTTCACTAGCATAAACAATTACCATAAGTAACCAATCCTCAAGTGCATTTATGAATTCTAAAGGCCTTCAACCTAAGTAATTGAACTAGACTGCTACTGATCAAGCCTCAAGCAAGGACTCAAAGCTCTCTCTCTTTCAAGTTATGAAAATCGTAATTGACAAGCACGATTTGAGTTTTCTAGAGAAGGTTCATCTTTCACTAGAGTTTATTTTGTCTTTGTAATAGAATTGTACCTAATTCTATAGAAAACTAATGTTGTGATATCAAAATTAGTTTTAACGCCTTGAATCAACAATCCTTGCTAAAAATTGACTTCTATGGGGACAAGAAAACGATGGGTAGAATATTGAAGGAGATGGGTGTTCTAGATCATTCCATTCATGTGCAAATGGAGCAATACAAATTTAAACCAGGTAGTTACCACCAATAACCAATCCCCAAGCGCATTTATGAATTATAATGGCCTTCAACCTCGGTAATTGAACGAGACTGCTATAGATGAAGCCTAAAGCAAGGACTCAGAAGTCTCTGTTTCAAGTTATGAAAATCTTATTTGACAAGCAGGATTTGATTTTTGTAAAGAAGGTTCATTTCTAGACGAGATGCTTTTGTCTCTGTAATCAAATTATACCTAATTCTATAGAAAACCAATGCCTTGTTATCAAAACCAGTTTTAACTCCCTGAATCAACAATCCTTTAACTCCTTGAATAAAAAATCCTTTCCGAAAATTGGCTTATATGAGGAAAAGTGAACAATACGTTGGAATATGTAATTCTTGCTTGTCTCGGTTATGATTCTTTCTATCTAGAGGAATCTGTTCCTATTTTTTTCCTAGATCTGTGTGTGGTTGAGATATTCTCTCAACCAATAGATTATGTGTCCAAGATAGCTTCCCTATCTTTAGACAACACTTCATATAATTATTTGTAATATTATTTGATTAATGTGAAGATATATTTCTTTACGGAAATTTAACATGGTATGAGAGCCCATAGGGAAATAAGAGAGAGTATATTTGTGTATTAAGTTTTTTTTATTGTCCATCATATTATCAAAGCTATTTTGAATCCGTTGAAGAGTGTGGACGAGACCTACACTATGAGGGCTGATATATCTGTGTGGTGGGTGAAATAAAGTTCTGTCGCTTAGCCAAATTTAAAGTGGGTGCAGAGCGAGCTGTGGTGGATCAACATACTTGTCGCTAGTGTGGTTCATTGGTGGATCGCTGGTGTGGCCACAATATTTCACAATATTTTAATAGGTGTTTTTTTAGCAATGTAGATAGATGAGAATCTGGCGTGAATATCCTTCTACGGTATGTGTTCGATTAATGGTGGACGAGGCCTCCTGATCTGTCGAAGCAAGCTGTGACTGTGACTAAAAATGTCTACAGATCTATTATTTTGATTAAGCAGACCTACTATGTTGAGTGAGTTGGACTCAGCTCGACCTGCAATTATGGGCTCATGAAGATCATGGTGACCCACTAGAGGGAATTCATTGCAACATAGAAGTTTTGTGGATTTGGAGCCAATCGAACATAGGTAGAGAGGATATCTTGCAATTAGGCAGCTAGAATTCAAACCTATTAAGGCCAAAGTGGAGCAGTGGAGGTTGAGATCGAGTTGGTTGTGTGGAGGTTGGAAAGCAGTGGAGTCCGTCGTACGTGTGGAGCGATTGGTACAATTTCGAAAGGTTGTTCAGTGAAATCGAAAGGTTGTTTTGTACATACATTGTGCTACGAGTGCATGAGAGTGCTCAGTATTCACCAGAGAGGTCTTGCAGACCTCTTATTCTTGTCACCTTAGCTTTGTCATGCAACTCTAAACGCAGGTTGTTTACCATTTGTGGTTTCCAATGCATATGCAATTGAGAAAATTGGGAACCTTCGATGCAGGTATGTTCAATCGAGTGACCCACCATAAAAAATGATGATGCATTCATTCATTATTGCACAGATTTTAATCAAATCAAAGGAGTTGTTAAGCATCAAGCTTGTATTCATTGATGTGTGCATTTATGGAGTCTGTCTTCTTCTTGCAGCCACTCGATTACACACTGATGCACTGGTGGACATTCGATACCATCGTAGCCAGGTGCGTTCAAGTGTTCCTCCACAATGACTCAGCATATACACAATACACGTGGCATCTACACCAGGTAGCGATGATTGTGGAGGTGAACGCTTCCATTGTAAGGGACAGTGTCTTGCTCACATAATTGGAAATTTACTGATCTCTTTTCTTTTATCTCTTTCGGTTAACGTCACAAAATTGGAGTTTGGGAAGGTAAATACAATGACCATGATCAACTCAATGTAGAAGTGCAATTTGTTAGAATTGTAGTTTTAAAAATTCCAATGAGAAACAAACTAATAGTGGTGTTTATAAATGGTTTGGAATTAGAAGCATTGAGATTATCTAACACAATGGAGTGGTTTTGTTAGAATTAGCTACTCTAACAAATTGTGAAAGTGAATCCCGAAAAAAAATTAAGCCATAAAAAGAAAGAGGATCCAAAGATAGTATGTGGTGAATAATAAGGTTGAAGTTTAGCAAATATTGATCTTGTGCAACACTCGAAATTAGGTGATGATGGACAATCAAGTTAAACTTTGTGTGAGTTTTTGGAATAGACTCATGATGATCGTGCCACATACATTTTACTAGTAAGAAAGTCTAGGATGTTTTGTAGTGGTCTTTATAATGTATGTACCTAGTAACTCCAAAAGTTGGAGTTGTGTTGTAAGTCGTGTAAGGCATGTGTACCCCCATACAGTTCGTGGTAATATAAAAACCACTTTTTATTTGCAATGTCGGTTTGCGGTAAGCCAGAAACGACGTGTGAGAGTGAGTGGACAGGGATTCTTGTAGGCATGGTTTAGGGTAAGTCGACAAAACCCTTGGCATGGTTGAGGGTGAGCTGAGAAAACCCTGGGCCTGGTTAAGCTGGGTCTGTGGTGAGCTTTCATGGCTGTGTTGAGCCTTCATGTTGAATTGAGTGCCTTTGTGGTAGAGTTGATGCTTCATGGCTGAATTGAGTGCCTTCATGGGTGAGTTCAGACTTGGTGATTGTGTTGAGCCTTGGTGACTATGTTGAGCCTTGGTGGATGAGTTGAGCCTTGGTGGTCGAGAGCCATTGTTGGCATGGTTGAGGGTAATCCGACAAAACCCAGAGCATGGTTACAGGTAATATGATAAAACCCATGATGATGATATTAGAGGGGGATTTGCAAGTACAGGTACATTTACGAAGTTATAATAGTTGACTGAACCATGTATGCGAAGGGCATCCTAGTACACTGGTGGTTGCAGCGGTTCAAACCCATGCATTCTAGTGGATGGTTGCTCCTTTATATGGACATCAACATATTCTTTTGTTATGTTTGACCACAACTAGACTTTGTAAATTGATATCGAGACAAGTACTCATTAAGGGGGTGTGTTGGAATATGTAATTCCTACTTGTCTCAGTTGTGATTCTTTCTATCTAGAGGAGTTTGTTCCTATTTTATTTCCTAGATTTGTCTGTGGTTGAGATATTCTCTCAACCAACAAATTGTGTGTCCAAGACAGTTTCCCTATCTTTAGACAACACTTCTTATATTTATTTGTAACATTATTTGATTAATGTGAAGATAGATTTCCTTATGGAAATTTAACACAATGGCTAGAATATCAAAGGAGATGGGTGTTATAGATCATTACGTTCATGTGCAAATGGAGGATGATCTCCTTCACCCAGGGTAGCACTGCTCTAACACACTGTCAGAACTGCGCAATCCTCAAGGAACCTTACCTTGACTGCATGCATGAGTTTCCTTTATAGGAAAATACATGCAACTGATAGTACACTATCCTTGACATTAATCTCAATTGGGTCTTTCTCAGAATAGACATGCATGAGATACTGATGAGGTAATCTTTAGTTAATTGGAGTACACTATTGAGTGCATGCATGCATCAACTGACTGATAACTCACAATTAGTTCCTCAAACAGTTTGGAACTAATTTAACTTGACTTAACTCAGTACGCTGAGTTAACTAATTACAACTCAAATATAACTCAATCTGATCTCATTAATTAAGGGATAATCTCCTTAATTTAAGGGATAATTGTTGCATGAACTCAGAAAGACTTCTAACTTGAATTTCTCCAACTAATTAATCCATAATGAATTAATTAATTATTTCCAAGTAGGTGGTGAGACTAAATTCGATTTTAATTCACAATTTTAATTCAAGGACAAATTAAAATTGGAATATTCTATATTCTATTTTTATCATTTCTTGTTGCTATTTTCAATAATGTGTATTGCTTCAACGTTAAGCATCTTGTTGAGTTAAAATCCGTAGCTATCCACATTTAGTGTTGCAATTGCTAACAATCGATGGCTTCCATAGTGATGAGAAATGTCTGGCTATGTTAAATTTCAGCAGGTTTCAATTAAAGGAGTTCTCACTAAGATCAACCTTGTCGGTCATAGATGTGGAATTGGAAACTCTAGTTCCTTCCAATAGAAAGCTTGAAAGAATCAATCTCAATGGGTGCTTAGGAAAAAATTCAATTGGGTTCTCTTCAATCGGTCTCCGTACTAATATGCAAATTTTAGATCTCATTTTTACAGTAGTAGACAATTTAAGCTTGTCTGCTATAGCAAGTGGTGTCAAAATGTTAAGGCATTTGAGCTTGGTAGGGTTTGCTTTGTGATAATTTAATGAGATATATCATTTTTTTAGTATTCGTCGTGTTCATTTCTTCGATATATGTCCCATACCCCTCACAAACTCACAAGTACTTTGTTTGTAGCAGCCACAGTTTCTCCTCAAGTAGTTGCTTCAGATAAGGATCCAATAATATAATTGTTTGTGCCTCTGTTTTTGCTTTTCCTTTTGTATGATTTCATTTTTTCAAGGAATTTATTCCTTTATATTATTATTCTATATGCCTTTTTGACACAGATATTTGTGGGTGGATTACACCCAACTATGACAAATGAAATGATGAGATCATTATTTGGCCAGTTTGGAGAACTTGTGCATGCTAAAATACCAGGGGGCAATCGTTGTGGATTTGTCCAGTTTAGTAACAAGTATTTATTGTGAATATTTTTGAGTCCTTATTGAACTTTTACTTGTATACTATTTTTCAGAATCTCAGGGTATAATGCAAAGCATTATTGTAGCTTCTATCTCTTCATTTCCTCAACATGCATAAACTTGCCACAATAACTTTCATGTAGAATCTAAAATTTTGAAATTTTGAAAATCAATGTTGGTTCACATTTGAATAGTATAACTCCTATATCGTTTTTGAAAAAATCATTCCATCTACATGACTTCTACAAAGGAATCATTGCAAATGATACATGGTGCAATTCTTGGTGAGCAAGCTTATAATGGTATAGTTGTTGATTAAGTGATTATTTTTATGTAATTTGATATGATTGATTTATATTGTTGTAGTTGTAGGGTGGTGTTGAAGCCCTGAAAATCAAGTCTACAACAAGGGGGATACCCACCCGGTCCGAACCTTAGTTAGAAGCTCCTTTTCCGTTTGGTATAGTGGGTCCGACTTGGGATATGAGACCAGTTTCCCAATTTATGTGTGTGTGTTGAGAATTGATATTTCCTTCCTAATAATTTCTAAGTAAAATGCATTTCTTCTAAATCTATTTTATCAACATTCAATTGTATTCTAATGAACAAAAATATCTAATTCTAAAACTAACCCGGGACTTAATATTTCAATTATGCGATCTAAAAATTTTTCAAATGGCAATTGGTAATAAAGATCATTCAACTGCTATGAGAAAAGAATTGAATAAAGATAAATCACTTCGTATAAAATGTTAAACAAAACAATTGTGAAAAACATATCACATAATAATTTATTCATGTATTAAGCATAAATAAATAGCTATCACCGTACAAAATTTCCAAATGATAACTGAAGCATTCAAGCATTCATATATAAATAACTAAACTTGAATATCGCCTCAATGCATAAGCATAAATTCTTAAGAGAAAAAAGTACCATTTATAACGAGTTCTACTCATAAGCTTCAACAATTATGATCTATCTCTTCTTAGTCTAACATCCACTAAGAGTACAAAAGTGCAACATCAGTAGTAGATATTAAATGCAGATATCAATAAATCTTGTTCCATTCATTCATCAAAACCTCCTCGGAGGGTGCAAAAGTGCATGTTTTGAGGACAATTTTTTGATAAATTTCAAGACCCTTCTCTAAATGCATGAGAAGGGTTTAAATACTACTAACTAAATCTAAAAATACATTATTACAAAAATGTAGGATGCGATTTAAATGACCGTCCTCATTTTAGGCAAAAATAAAGCAAAATTAAAACTAAAACTGAATCTAAAACTAAAACTGGCAACTAACTATCTATATATATGTTCCTTGTAGTTGCAAGGATTCATCATTTGCTTGAGGAGAGTTGGTTGGTCGACCTCCGACTTTAGCTGTCCTGCAAAAAAAAATTTGGCAAGTGTTGGCGCCATCTTCTCGGCAGAGTTAATGATACATTTGAGAGTCATGCACTAGCTATGTGGTTTTACCAAGAACGTCCAGTAAGAATCCCAATTCAACGTGGTTAACCTTTTGATGGAATCTGCTCCGTCTTGAGCCTTCTATCTCCAGATCTTCTCTAGATGTTGTACATTTGGTAAATATCTTGGAGTGGTCTTTGATATTTACATACCATCTTAAGAATTTCTCTGATAAATACCAGAAGTTTTAGAGCTTAGGTTTTTCCTTTAGCCTTTAGCATTCTTTTTCTATACTTTTCCAGGTTTACAGGCGACTGAGTAAGCTGAGTCTCTCCTCTTCAAGGGGTTTTTCCCAGCGATGCGCACTTCAGAAACTGCCTCTGTTTCTCGATTCGGGCTTCCCTGGTGCTATTTTTCGCCTCTTGCACGCTTTTGTTAGAGAATGTAAACCTTAAATTTTGTGGAAATAATGACTCCGTGGGTTCTTGGTTTTGAGTTTTAAATTCTTTGTTCGTGATATCAGCACTATCTAGTACCCATTTGACCATGTCCGTGTATGGAAGAATTTTGGGCCTTGCCGCTATCTGGTGCAAGAATGAACATGTTAGTTTTGTAATTGATGCTTCAGATGATCCGCATGAAACTGCAATCACTGTAACCTCCATTACTCTGGGGTTTTCTTCCTCGAGTAGGCTGTGCATGCTTTCCCAAGTAGTGACACCAGCATCTCTGTTACAGGTGGTATTTGTGTACAAGGGTGTCATTTCTTAGTAATGACTCCGTGAGTTCTTGGTTTTGAGTTTTAAATTCTTTGTTCGTGATATCAACACTATCCAGTACCCATTTGACCATGTCCGTGTATGGAAGAATTTTGGGCCTTGCCGCTATCTGGTGCAAGAATGAACATGCTAGTTTTGTAATTGATGCTTCAGACGATCCGCATGAAACTGCAGTCGCTGTAACCTCCATTACTCTGGGGTTTTCTTCCTCGAGTAGGTTTTGCATGCTTTCCCAAGTAGTGACACTAGCATCTTTGTTATAGGTGGTATCTGTGTACAAGGGTGTCATTTCTTTATCTTTAGAACTCAGAGCTTTACGCTTCTTTCCCATAATATTCTGAACACTGCTATGTATACTTCGCAATTATTCGCTCTTGTAGTTTACAAATGAGGTAAGAGTAATGATAAGAAAAAGGCGATGGGAAAACCTTAAATGCTGAAATCTTATAAAATATATCACCCTACGTGAATTGCCCTTCGATCAGATCAAAACCTATTTCATTAATGATTACCAACTAACTCATTAATTAACATTAATGTGCATAACTTTTTTGAATGACGAGCCCTGAAGATTTGTGATAAGGCAATTTTGCGATTTGCTTTGCAATATCGCTGATTCGTTTGCATGTGACAATCATCCATTACAATGTGTTATCTCGAAATGCGATTTGCGAGATGCGCCATCGCATATCGGCGATTTGAGGTATTTCACTTTAAGTGATATTTGAGGCATGCGATGTGATGAGTGTCTTTGGTGCGTGATTTCGCATTGCTATTTCGCAATCTTAGGATTCCGCTTGTAGGAAGGCATCCATTACCTTTTTGCGATGCGGCGCTCTTTATTGAGAGAGTGGATTTATTTGAACTTTATCATAAAACTTAAGTCTTTTTAGATTTTTCGTGTATTCTCCTATGTTTATGATAGTAAGTTTTATTCAAAAAGGAAATACAAGCACTAATTTATTTTTAAAATTTTTTTGAATAAGGGTTTCCTCTTATTTAGTATTAGTGATAAACTAAATAAGAAGGGGGTTGTTACTGGCCACAACAGGTGGGTTAAAACCCAACACCATATACAAATCAATTTAATGGGGCTTATTATGGTTATGGACAAGGATATGATGCAAATTATGGTTATGTACCTAAACCTCAGGATCCAAATATGTACAGTTATGTTCCTTATGCATATGGAAATCATTAGTAACTGGTAATTAGTTTAGAGAATTTCCACTCGGCAAAAGCGAATCTATAAATGTACTCTATTTACTGTACAAATTACAGCGGATTTTTTCTTTGTAAGCTAGTGTATGCCTTTGCACAATGTAAGTCCTACTAATTCAACACTGATCATTAACCTCTTGTTGGTTCTGGAGCCTGATTATCTTCCTTACTGAAAGGTATTTCCGCTTTGGACCCCATTTCAGAATGTGGCAGCAACGCTGCCCATAAAATGTACACTGCTAAGGGGGTGTAAGGGCGTTGACGACAATTATTTGGATCCCCCTGGTGAGGGATCAAGGGCAACGCCCCCAAAGATAAAAATAGATGTAAATTTTCCTTGTAAAATGTTGTAATTTCATAGTCAATTTCAGCTATTTATTAGGAGGATTTCTGACAGTAGAAGTTATGTTTAATTTAGGGATTTTTGCACTAGAAGGAAATCTCTCACTATATATGAGGGAACTCTGTAGGTAGTTCCTCCATCCAAGAGGGTAGTTCCAACTATGAAATGATCATTGAATCCTTTCTGTTGTTGCTTTAACCTGGTTTATAGAATCTGGATCCACTCGAACAGAGACTTTCGGTAAACTCAATCAATTTTTGATTCAAGTCAATCAATTGTACATATTTTGAGTGAGGAAGAGAGAGGAGATTTATAGCGAAGAGGGAATTACATTGGATTTGATGTAGGTTGTATCTCTTCATTTTGTTGGATAATATAAAAGGAAGTGTTGGTTGTTTCTCCATGGATGTAGCCCAAACTGGATAAATCATGTATATCTATGTCTCTCTTGTTTTATGCATTTTCTATGTTTGTATTTCTGCAATATATTTTATGTGTTCCATTTCTCTATAATATATAATTTTCTAACACCTCTTTTGATTTTTGATTCACAAGACACTAAAAATGTGTTTTGTACATCCCTTCCAAGGTCCTTTCCATTCTAGACTTTAGATGTGCCACTTGTGGGGATTGAAACTCCCAATAGTTAGTTTGGTGATAGAGTCCATCTACTATTCTACCTTGGTTAACTAGACACTCTTCCTTGACTACACATTCCACAATTTCATTTCTTACAATCTCCACCACAACACTTATGCTAGGAAATGATATGTGCATCATCGAAGTACTTAAGAAATGGTCACACAACAACCTTGGTAAAAAGATAGGAATATTATCAAAATTAACAAATACTCATGACATGGAAGTTAATCTATAGACATATATGTGTCTTGAACCACTGAATGATGAGAACCTTAACTAGCATTTGAACATGACTTTGCAAATTAGATAATTGGATATTCATTAGCATGCATTTTATCAAGAAGCAGTTATCTTGAAGTATATCCCTGGAAAAGAGATATTGAGTGTTTATGGGCTATAAGCGTTAGAAGAAAATTAGTAAATTTCCAATTAAATGTACAAGTTAGCATACAATTTTCAGATAACATAATTCACTGGGAAAATGAATGCACTGAGAAGACACTTGTTTTTAAAATTTTACTCAAATATAAGATAGCTTCATTGGTACAAACACACATAGTTTCCACTAACATTTTATGGTGCTCACACAAATAGTTCTTACAATGATGGAGATGACTTGTGGAATGTGGTGAGAAACCTTCAAACATGCATTTGTCAAATAAATTAATAATACCACCACAAACAAAAATCTAAAAATGCACACAGAGCCACCAAATAAAACTGGAAAACAAATGTGTTTTGATTAGAAAGAGAAAATCCCCGAACACTATAATTTTCATAAAAATATAAGAAAAAACTACCTGCCTGATCTGTGCTTTTGCATTAATCTCTAATGGACTTTTACTATCCTCCCTAGCAAATAAAATACTAATATGAAGCTCAGGAATTATTTGATTATTCATAGGGTATTTAGCTTCTGTAGCATCTTCGGTGTTCCTATGCTTCACGAATCCAAAGCTTCTTCGCTTGCTCAAAAATCGACAAATAAATTCTGAGTTCATAATTATAAATGTTCATATGCCAATCTCCTTTGTAGATTCTATTTTGCAATGCAAAAAAAATGATGTTGCTCTTGAAATTGGGAAAGAAAAACCTCTCCATTCTTTTTAATGGAAAGCCCCTATTACAACTTGAAATTAGGAAATAAAAAAAATTATTTTCATTCAAAATGGCAGACCTCGAATATAAGATACAGATCCCACTTTCTTCCTTGTCCCTAAATACTGATAACAAAACAAAATTAGGTGGTATGTGAAGAATGACAACACCAAAAAATGAGTGGAAAGTGTACAAGTATAGAGCACTTTGAAAGGAAGCTATTTATCACCATACTTTTATACACAAGATTCTCAATTTCACCAAAGTTTTATATGAGATTTTCAGTTTCTCTATAAAATTCAGTATAAATTATAAATAGGAAGTCAAATGTGAGAAAAAAAAAAAGAAAATATAGACATTTTTTTTTTTTTTTTAAATTAGATTTGTCGGGAGCAAAGATGACCTCAATGTCCTCAATGTGTCCCATATGGTTTGGACCCAGATCTTCCATGATTAAATTTACGTACTCTTCAACTTGTTCCATGACCTTGGTAAGACTGTTAACTGATGCACCGAGCATAATAACCTAGGAGATCATTTCCCATTAAATTACTAATTTAGATATTTTCAAAAGGCCTTCCGTGAAAATATATCCCTTCAATGCAATTCAAAGAAAATTACACATTCAAGAAACTCAGTAAATCTTTTATTTCGTCCCTTTGAAATTCATCTGTCTACATATTTATCGCACCTGCACAAGTTTTACACATAGATCATTAATTTCCCATTTTTTTATATTCATAAGATAATAAAAATGGGTTTTGTAGACGTTGGGTTCACTATCATAAATAGTTACCATCAGTAACCAATCCCAAAGAGAATTTATGAATTCTAAATGCCTTCAACCTGAGTTACTAAAACAAACTGCAGTGAAAATGTCTAAATCTAACACATCAGAAACCCCTACTGCATTTTCTAGTTTACTATCTCTTACTTGTTTTTTGCATTAAAAAGTTATTTAAATACATAAATATCTAAGTAAACAAAAATGCAGCCTTCACAAATATACAGATCAACAACTAAAATAAATTGAGACAACACAAGGGACACTGTTATTTTTGGACAATCATCACCGAAAAAACCCAATGCAAGAAAATTGGTGCAATATATAGAGAATTTGATTATTAAGGAGATTCTGAATACAACTAGGGTGCCAGAAATGGCTCACCCTTCAGAGAATGTCCTTGGCAGTGGAACCTCTCTCAGGAGACAGATATTCCGACAAATCAGTAGCCAGATGAACAACCCCATGGTGACTCTGATTGTTCCTTGTGCTGGATAGCAAAAGCTGCTCCAACCACTTCTCTGGAACTGCGTCACCCTCTCCCAACTAATATTCTCTCAGCCTGCCCCACATAACCTCCTTAGTGCAACCTCTTAAACCCAACGCCGACATCTACAGCCTCTACACTATCAATGTCAGCCTCTATGGCTTTCTGTGTTAGCCTCTATGTGCTTTGCATCTACCTCTACAGATTATGCTTCCTCTGTGTTGTCCTCCTTAGCCTCTGCGCTAGCCCTCCTAGGCTCTGCGCTGACTTTTATGTCTCTTTGCTTCCTCTCTGATATGTATTCTTCAGCCTCCCACTAAACTTCCCCTCACTGCAACTGATCACAAATTGAATTCACTGACCTCTCTTGGTGTATATCCAAGTGACCCTCAAGCCTCCTTTTATACTTTTCCTATTGACGATTCAACGGTCGAGATTAAGTCCCTAATCAAGGGCTAAGATTAGATCTGCCTTGATCCTCATTATTTAGAATTTTGTCACCCATATTATATTAATACACATTAATATTTTAATTTTTCTAAGTTTAGACTTAAGAACTCACTGAAAATATTAATTACTTAATATCTCTTCATTAGGGTGGAATTTCTCTAAATGATTTCTGCATCGTGGAGATCTCATGTTCCTTAGCCTCTCCACCAATTTCATGGCTAGTGCACATCTAATGCTACCAAAAATCAACACTCCCTCTTAGTGAGGAATGTGCTCTAGTAATGCTTCACCTATAGAAACATCACATTGATCCTCCACATTGGTACCTGTGTTGATGCTTGGCTTGCTACCTCACATCCCCTGTACTATTTTTTCCGATACTGCTGCCCATGACACTACCAATTCCATTGCTACATCTGTATTGTAGCTTCCTTTTAACATGTTGCCCATAGCACTACCACTGCTAACTGCTGCACTGCAACTCAGTTACCGAGAAGTAAGTAACTGAATTCACCCAAACACTAACATCCTGACCAGTATGGAAGCCTCATGATGCTAAAGCTACCTCTTCTACTATCATGTGCTCCCTCTGTTTCCACTGCACTTTTTTAACCTCTTCTATGCTTCTTTTACTACTCCAACCTCCACTGTGTTGCTAGAGACTTCTGCACTCTAGCACTACCTTGTCACTACATCACGCCTTGCTCCACCAGACACCTATCATCATGCTACTGTAGTTAAGGGCTCCTATAGTCGTATGTGATCCAAGAGTTTGAGCACCTAAAGGATCCTTCCCCTACATGTAGTCCTCTTGAATACAACTCTATGTCTCCCCACCTCCTCTCTAGATGTGCATGAGCACGCATTGCACAATCGTCATTAGTATCGACATCCTTCTCTACCTTTGCTGGAGCTTCCTTTGAGTTGAAAGATTATCCCTTGCCTTTCTTCCTAAGGAACTAAGATGCATAATGTCCTAGCTCCCCACAATTGAAGCATTTGACCTTGTATGTCCTTCTTCTTCATCTTAGCTTGTTGTCTCGCAGATGCTAGAGCCACATCCTCCTCCTCCTATTTCTTGAATCAAACTCCCTTACCACTACTCCCCACCTTGGTTAACCTCATGATCTCTTCATGTTGAAAATTTGCCCGCATATCTTCCCAACTGGGAGAGTCGCTATGCCCAGAATTCTTAGGAAAAACATCTCCCAGTACCTGGAGACTGCATTTGGAGCAGTCCTGACTATAAACTCTAGATTTGATGTATACCCCATAGAAGTAAGATGGTCGTGAATTCCTTACAATATGAGGAGGAAGTGATTTATCTCCTCTCCTTTCTGCATCTGATATTACCTCAATTGATTCTCCGATAAAATCTTTTGCTAAACCGAAGAGCCCTAGTATAAGGTGGTCAGCACCTACCGCATCTCATTTGTTGTGTTCTTATCAGCAATATGTGGTATGACATGATCCTTTACCTCATCTAGGATCATGCATTTTGTCTTCACCATGGCCCCCTCATAATTCTCATTTTCATTCGGGTCAACTGGGACAGCTATGGTTTTCAAGGCATAGTCCTTGATGCAATGTTTATCCAAGATTGACAGGATCCTAGCCTTCCAGATGAAAAAATTGGAAGCCTCGTCCAGTATTACCTGATCCCTCAATCAGTTCACTGCCATCTCTATTCCTCTTCTATACTCCCTCTGACTCTTGATTTCCCTCCTAGAAATATGCCAACTGTCCAATAACTCCTCTCTAATCCCCCTTTGCTACTCCAACTCGGATCTCGATTTCTTGGCTAGAAATTAGTCAAGGTAGTGCTTCCCTCTACCTTAGTTATGTCTCCTTATACATTGTTCTGCATAGTCAAAAGCAACATCCCACCATCTCCTCAAATCAAAATCTGCACATCTCCCTTAGGCCTGGCAAATGAAGAATCTAAGCCCTTCTAGCTCTATGCAATCACAGTGAGAGTTGGATCATCTCCTCCTACTCTCAACGTCGATCCTTCCTGGTTGAGAAAGATGATCAGGCACTCCGTAGGCCTAATCTTGCCCCCTTCTGGATCTACGTTGGCCTGGACTCATGGTGCAGCTATTGCGTGGGTTTCTCCCAGCTACTGCGTCTTCCCCTCCTAGCTCAAAATGCTGATGCAGGCTTTACGTGAGACTCTGTGTCACCCTCTTTGCACTATGTCACTCCTCCTCTTACCTCTTTATCTTTGGAACAATACTATCTCTCGGGACATCTTTTTCTCTACTACAAATCCTCAGATTTCTTTTGTTGGTGTCTTCAGTCCTCCTTGATTCGCAATCGTGTTGATACTATGTGAAAATTTCTGAATCTAGCACATCAGAAACGCTTACTGCATTTTTTGGTTTACTGTCTCCTACTCGTTCTTTGCATTAACAAGTTACTTAAATACGTAAATATTGAAGTAAACACAAATGCAACCTTCACAAATATAAAGACCAAAAAATGAAATAAACTAAGACAACCGAAGGGACACCATTATTTTTGGACAATCATCCCCGAAAAATCCCAATTCGGGAAAATTGGTGCATCATATAGAGGATTTTATTATTAAGAAGATTTTGAATACAACTAGGGTGCCAGAAATGGGTCACCCTTCAAAGAATTTCCTTGGTAGTAGAACAACCCTAAAATGCCTCTCATTGTTCCTTGTGTTGGATAGTGAAAGATCCTCCAAGCACTCCTCTAGAACTGCGTCTCGCTCTCCCAGCTAATCTGCTCTTAGTCTGCCCCACAGAACCTCCTCGGCATAACCTCTTCAACCTATCTTCAGCCTCTACAGCCTCTGCATTATCTGCATCAGCATTTGGGGCGGAACTGGTCCACAAAAAGGTCAAAAAACACCCTAAAAATGACCTTTCTTCCACTTGTTGGACACATAGAAGCAGTCTTGGGCGAAACAAATTTTGAGGGGTCAAATGAGCTTCAAATTTAGAAATTCCAATTTTTTTAGAAAAAATACTTGGAGACCTTTCCAATGCACTATCATGGGCTAAATTTGGATTCCTGGAAGACCTTAAAAAGGGACTTGAAAGTGGCGCTGTACGTTGAGCTAGTGGCACTACACGTAAGGAAAATTTTGCTCAAGATGCATATTTTTCCAGTTTTTTACTATGATCATGGATTCTCTCTCAGGTGGATGATTTAATATTGTAAATGATGTCATGGCTTGTAAATATGATGGTTAAAAAGTTGTAGAGGGTAGATTCATTGCTTTAGGAGTTAGTTTGAAGTTAAATGAATCAGTTTTTCATTTTTAGAGGCAAGTTGTTGAAGATGCCTATATTGTTGTTTCTTGTATAGTATCAGCTAGATCAGCTCCTCGTCTTAGGGATTCAACCCTTGAGGATGGGAGGAGGTTGAATGTTTGTCTATATCTTCTTCTTCTTTCTCTTTATGAGGGGTTGGACTCACTTGGATGCTCAGATCTTGATTGTACATCATTGTAAGCAGTTTGGCAAGGAGATTAATAAGATTTGCAGCTATTTTTATGGGATCCATGTCGTATGGAGTTTTAGCATAGTTTCTTCTTTTGTAATAATTTTCTTACATGTATTATGTATGCCATCATTCATTTCATTTCTTCTTGTTAAATGTTATCAAGTTTGATAGGTAGAATCCATTGTATCAGTGCTCTGCCTTGGGAAATCATTCAATATTTCATGTTTTCTACTGTTTGAGAACGATCCATGATTGTCACATGCCCTCCTCAACTCCTCATCAGTCTTAAACTCCTCAACCATCAAGCCTAAAGTGCTAAAGCCTATGCCTACCTTGCCCCATAGAATACCCCACATTTCTGACCTAATTTCCCAAACCTAAACTACCCAGCTCCATTTGATCCAGTAAAACACCAACAAATTCAATCAAAAACTTTCGAGATACTATAACTAGCCTAAAATCCTTTACCTAATCCAATCATTTTGACTGAGATCCTTACGGAGAGAGCCCTCTCCCAGCCTAGTAGGGCTAGCTACTAGGCTAAGCTTGGTTTGTGGTTACCCTGGAATTGCCTCCCTTTAGCCTGAGGTCAATCTAGGTGATAGCACCCACCTTTTCTCTAGAGGTACATGAGCACACATGGCACAATCGCCATCAGTGTTGACATCCCTCTCTACCTTTGTTGGAGCTTTCTTTGAGTCGAAAGATTATCCCTTGCCTTTCTTCCCGGGGAACTGAGATGCATAATGTCCTAGATCCCCACAATTGAAGCACTTGAACTTGGATTTCCTTCTTCTTCCTCTTACCTTGTTGTCCCACAGATGCTAGAGCCACATCCTCCTCCTCCTCTTTCTTGACTCAAACTCTCTTACCACTACTCCTCGCCTTGGTCAACCTCATGATCTCTTCATGTCGAAATGTTGCGCACATATCTTCCCAGCTGGGAGAGTCACTCCACCAAATTTTTTTTGGAAAAACATATCCCATTCCTCAGAGACTACATTCATAGTAGTCCTGACCATAAACTATAGATCCAATGTAGACCCCACGGAAGTAAGATGGTCGTGAATTTCTTACAACCTTGAGGAGGAAGTGATCTATCTCCTCTCCTTTCTGCATCTGATATTACCTCACTTGATTCTCCAATAACATATTTTGTTGACCCGAAGAGCCCTGGTATAAGGTGGTTAGCATCTGTCACATCTCATTTTTTGTGTTCTTATCATCAATATGTGGTATGACATGATCCTTGACCTCATCTAGGATCATGTATTTTCCTTTACCATGGCCCCCTCATAATTCTCATTTTCATTCGGGTCAACTGGGACATCTATGGTTTTCAAGGCATAATCCTTGATGCAATGTCTATCCAAGATTGCAAGGATCCTAGCCTTCCAGATGAAAAGATTGGAAGCCTCGTCCAGTATTGCCTGATCCCTCAATCCATTCACTGTCATCTCTGATCCTCTTCTAGACTTCCTCTGACTCTGGATTTTCCTCCTAGAAATATGCCAACTATCCAATCACTCCTCTCTAATCCCCCTTTGTTGCTCCAACTCGGATCTCTATTTCTTGGCTAGAAATTACTCAAGGTAGTGCTTCCCTCTACCTTGGTTCTGTCTCCTTAGACATTGTTCTGCATAGACAGAAGCAACATCCCACCAGCTCTTCAAATCAAAATCTGCACATCTCCCTTAGCCTCGACAACTGAAGAATCTAAGACCTTCTGGGTCTATGCAATCACAGTGAGAGTTGGATCATCTCCTCTTGCTCTCAATGTCAATCCTCCCAGGCTAAGAAAGATGATCAGGCACTATGAAGGCCTGATCTTCCCTCCTTCTGGCTCTGCGTTAGCCTGGACTACTGATGCAGCTACTGCGTGGGCTCCTCCCAGCAACTGTGTCTTCCCCTCCTAGCTCAGAATGCTAACGCAGGCTCTGTGTGAGACTCTGTGTCACCCTCTTTGCACAGTGTCACTCCTCCTCTTGCCTCTTCAGCTTTTGAAAAACACTCTCTCGGGACATCTTCTTCTCTGCTGCAAATCCGCAGATTTCTTCTATTGGTGTCTTCAATCCTCCTTGATATGCAATTGCATTGATACCATGTGAAAATTTCTAAATCTAACACATCAGAAATGCCTACTGCATTTTTTGGTTTACTATCTCCTACTTTTTCTTTGCATTAACAAGTTACTTAAATACACAAATATCGAAGTAAACACAAATGAAACCTTCACAAATATACATACCAACAAATGAAATAAACTGAGACAACACAAGGGACACCGCTATTTTTGGACAATTGTCCCTGAAAAAACCCAATTTGAGAAAACAGGTGCATCATATAGAGGGTTTTATTATTAAGCATATTTTGAATACAACTAGGGTGCTAGAAATGGGTCACCCTTCAGAGAATTTCCTTGCCATTAGAACCTCTCTTCGGAGACAGATATTACCAAAAATAAGAAGCCAAATGAACAACCCCACAGTGACTCTGATTGTTCCTTGTGATGGATAGTGAAAGATCCTCCCAGCACTCCTCTGAAACTGTGTCTCCCTTTCTCAGCTAATCTGCTCTTAGTCTACCCCACAGATTCTCCTCAGCACAGCCTCTACGCTATGTGCATCAACCTTTGTGGCTTTTTCTGTTAGCCTCTACGTGCTCTACATCTGCCTCTGCAACTTATGCATCCTCTACGCTGGCCTCCTTAGCCTCTGTGTCAGCCCTCCTAGGCTTTGCACTACCTCTTTCGGCTCTTTGTTGCCTCTCTGATATGTATTCTTCGACCTCCTGCCAAAATTTCCCTCACTACTACTAATCACTTGTTTGATTTCCTCAGCAAACCTTACCCCAGAAAATAGAACTGACTCATCTCTCTTGGTGTATCTCCAACTGACCCTCAAGCCTCCTCTTATACTTTTCCTGTTGATGATTTGACAGTCAAGATTAAGTCCCTCATCAATGGCTAAGATTAGATCTGGCTTGATCCTCGTTATTTAGAACTTTCTCACCCATATTATATTAATACACATTTTAATATTTTAATTATTTTAATATCTTTTCATCCAGGTGTAATTTCTCCAAACGATTTTTGGGTCATGGAGATATCATGTGCTTTAGCCTCTTCACCAACTTTCATGGCTAGTGCACATCGCATGCTACCAAAAATCAACAACTTCTGCTACTCATCAAGCCTCAAGCAAGATTCGAAGGTCTCTCTCTTTCAAGTTATGAAAATCGTATCTTACAAGTAGGATCTGAGTTTTGTAGAGAAGGTTTTTCTAGAAGAGAATATTCCTTGTCTCTGTAATCAAATTGTACCTAATTCGCTGAAAACCAATGCCTTGATATCAAATCAGTTTTAACTCCTTCAATCAGTAACCCTTTTCGACAACTGGCTTCTATGGGGACAAGCGAACGATCAGTATAATATTGAAGGAGATGGGTGTTATAGATAATTCCATTCATGTGAAAATTGAGGAATAGAAGTTTGAACCAAGTTTGCACATTGGTCTTTGAAGCATTTTGTAATTGTTTTCTATTGGCATCAAGGTACTCATCTCAAAGATGCATCAAGGAGACATGTTTCTTGCAATTTCATATGGTATGTAGAGGATTTATGTGATGATGGTTTTGTGTGCATTGAAGAGCATAATCTTTTCGAAGCATTGTATTCGTCTGACACCACCACTTCTCGTACAATTAAATGAACTCATAGAATCAAGATAAGCGCTCGAATAATAGAGTTTGATCTTTTCCATAAATCAACTTGAGGATAGATGCAATCTTGCTAATTACGACATCGAGAAGGAATCTACTCTTCACCTTTTCCTCCGTCTGAGAGGCGGAATGCAAATATTTTTGAAATCATAACTGGAAAGAAAATCACGTTAGAAATTGAGAACTCTAATATTATTGATAATGTGAAGACAAAGATTAAGGAAAAGTAGGGGATTCTCCTAGATTAGTAAAGATTGATATTTGCAGGGAGGACTTTGGTGGATTATAATATTATGAGGGAGTGAACCTATATCTTCCTCTTCCTCTTCGCCAGTTTGACAATAAAGACCTATGTAAACCATGGACAGACAAAATAATGGCTATGCATTATATGATTGACGAATACAGACTACAGTTAGCACTTTTATTTTACATGTAATGGCATCTAGTGCATGTTTAGAGATTTGGTTTGATCAACACAAACCCAACCATTCGGATTAGAGAATGCTGATCATGGTTGGGAAAAAGTCATAACAAATATTTCTCATAATGTTAAATAGTTTTTCCGTGGTGGCTTATTGGAAATGAAGTTTACATCTCCTCCAAAACATTTGTATAATATGTTTTTATTGGTTTATTTTTGTATATTATGTTTTATTGGTTTATTTTTGTTATGACTTTTTCCGAAGAGATTGGATTTGTATACCAACAAGTTAAAAATATCAGGACTATTTGAACCTCATATATATTTCCATGCTTCTGAATGTGAATGTAGAATCACAAGTGCTCTTTCTACATTTATTTAAATATAAAAATATAAATAAGTGGTGGAGGGAAAAAGGGAAACCTCATCTCTGATCATATGAGACATTGCATACATGTTTCTGTATCTTTGGTTAAAGGAAACAATTCCAAATTAGGCAACATTTAGGAAACATATCACATCTGTCTCATTCTATGCTCTTCTTTCATATGTTACCAACTTACGACATTCTATGTTATCGACTGACGACATTCTCTTTGCAACATTTGGTGCAATTGCTAGTTTATTATATTTGTCTATCATAGTATATATAATTTAAAGGCAACTTCATCTAGCCAATTATATATTTTTGTTATTATACTAGTTTGTAGTAATATATATTGTAATTATTTTTATTTAATATTTTTGGTTTTTATATAATTAAATTTAAAATAAACTCAAATTTTCATATATATAACTAAATTAGGATTATTGCACACTAAATTTATTCTACATATAATATTATTACATAATATAACATATTTATACAACAAACTATGCCTTACAATCGATCACTATCTTAGTCAAAGGATCTAGTTAATAGAGAGATTATCTTAACCACACTAATTTAGGAGTCAACTAGTTGGAGAGAATCTCTTACAACCATCTACATCTAAAAATATCCCAAATAATACAAGAAAACAACTCACATAGATATTGTAATAACCAATACATATGATCATGAATATCGAATATTAACCACAAGACAAGTAAGATTTAATATTTGCAACATCCTCCCTTAATGAGTACTTGTATTGACCTTCATCTAGTAAATTCTTCATCAACATCTCTAGTGATTTTGAGACCTTGTAGAGTAAACTCTGTCAAGTTGCCTTGTACCCTTGTAAATGTGTATTTCCCAAGTTTATTCTCGAGTTGCTAGGTTCAAATCTCCCCAAACTCCCAAATAATGGATCTCCCAAATTCAATTAGTAAACAACAATCCACAAATTCTCTCATAGCTTCACAAGTATATTGTAATCCACATGCATATCTCTATAACTAATGATAAATCCTTCCTTGTATCTACAACTTTTGAACTAATTGGGCACCCATCCATACTGAGTTTTACTTCCACTTCATTCTTAAAAGTAGAATGGCTTCATACCACTAAATTAATTATGTGCTTGTAATGAATAAACTACTAGCCATTATATAGATGTACATTCATCTACCAAGATACATGGGTACCATTCACTATACTCTCTAGTTAGATGTGAAAATGATATAGATACTAAATGTACCCAAGTTAGTCATACAACACGAACACTTCCATATAATTTTCAATATTCATCGTCATTTATTTTACAAAAAATTTAAATATAACAAAGTCTTCCTATTAAAGATAATATAAGCACAACCCTTTATTTGAGTTGTACAAGAATGAAAAGAAAGGTAGGAAAAGAAGTGAAACACATACAGAGAAATATAATAGAAAGCATCATGATATGGTGGAAACCCAACTTCTAATAATAAAGGAAATAGAAGAATATAGTAGAACATAAAATGGCCAGAATGGTTGTAGTTATATTTGAACAGTGAAAGATGTGACTATGTGTATTTTTTTTAGTGACATTTATGATGGCGTACTAGCAACTTCCACAGATATATGCAACAACCCACAAGCCACATATACCTAGAATTGATAGTTCAACCTAGGCTTGAGACGTCCGACGACCATGGGTACTGGAGCCAAGATCCCAAACTCCAATGAGATGCTTACCTCTACAGTATTACTATGACGGGCCACATCTCCAGGGACTTGAACCTATATGGATGGGATAGAAAACCACCAGTCCTAACACACGAGCTAAGTACCCATTGATGATGTGGCTACATCTATTTACAAAAGATATTACAATATCCTAAAGGAATGACCTATTAACATAAAGAAATAACCCTATAGGTCTAAAACCTGAAACCTAAAAGATGATAAGCCAAAAGGTTTGTGGGCCCTAAGCTCGTCATTTCGTACATGAAATTCCCAGGGACATAATTTTTGCATACAATATCTATTTGGGGTGCATAATTGCTCATTGGAAAGAACTATGCATGAATACAACTTTCAACTGAGGCCAGGACATGCCATGGAAACCCACGAACCCCTGATTTTATTAAAAACATTGTTTAGAGACTCAAAATGGCCCCAAATGTTTGAGATCAAAAATTTGTAGAAAACTTCTAATAAGATAAAGAACCATTCATATAGTGGAAAATGTGGTTGGCCATTAGTATCCACCTGGATCAATCTTCCGCCCTTAGAGGGAAATGGTCTCCATTACATCAATTTCCCTCATCAAAAGGGGAAAATTTTGTTAAAATTGGCTCCTTGTGAGGAGCCACTAGCCTTTACCAAGGAGCCACTAGCCTTGGTAAAGAAACCACCCTACTTTGAAAACCCAGTAGATTTGTATGTGATATTAGCAAGTATCCTTTATCTTTATGTCCATGATAAGTTTTATTGTACATATTTCAGAAAGGTGTACCAAAATTGCTTCACTTAAGTCACTAGTGACAAGTGACCCTAACAAAAAGATATGTTTGTTGACGCTTCAGAACAGCAATGACAAAAGAAGAAAATCCTACAACAAAAAGGCCGTATAGAATCCAAGCCATAGAAAAACAAGAAATAACTGATGCAATAACCCAATAAAAGAAGACTTTAAATGAATTATATTTTTATTAGAAAACGCTTGGTGAAAGATGTTTACAACAAGGGTTTGCAAATCCCCCTTTGAGGGATGGTTCCTTTAATGTACTTGTGCTTCATCTCTCTCTTTCTCTTTCTCAATATGCAGAAAACCCAAAAGCAAATAGAAATCAAGTGGGAGTTAAAACATGAGTAGATGATAGTGGTGACGATGATAGTGATCATGGTGAATAATGAATAGAAAGGCCTCTTATTTATAACAAAGTATTGGGCTAAATTAGAAATTGGAAAGTAATAAAATATTATTGACTAAATCAAGACCTAATCATTAGCAATACTTTATTATATTTTTTGGAGAGGGAAAATATATTCAAAGTGGTCAAATATCTTTATTCAGAAAATGGTTAAAGTAATTAAAAAACAAAATGATTTATTAATCACTTTGCAAGGATTAAGAAATGTGTGAAATTGAAATAATTATTAAATAATAGTCTAACAATTATTCCCAAAATTAGAATAAGGAATTATAATAAATAAATGGCGATTTATTTAATTATTCCAAGGCAATTTAGTCAAATGTTTTAAGATACAATTATCAAATAATAATTTAATAATTCTTTATGAGAAAATTAAATAAATAATGATTTATTCAATTACTCTCATGTGGTTTTTTTTTTTTTTTTGGTTAAACAGAGATAATTTAATAAAAATGGTTTACTAAATTATTTCCTATGGTGAAAGTGATTTTGGTGTGGTAAAATTAATCCTACATTGTGTATTTTGATCTAGCTAGTTAGAAATGGCTAGGTGATAACAATTTGATCCACTATAGCATGTTCAATGCAATCAATATTGAGTTTCATAGGGTCAAGTTGCTCGAGCACCTCTGAAGTGTCTAACAAACGTGGAATTATGGTTGAAATAGCTCTGCATTAAATACCAAGTGCAAGACAAGCAAAGGAGGGATACTCAATTCAAAATCATTATCATTCATAACCATTATTATTATGTAAGTTCCATATCAGGGTGGTTTCAGCTTCCTATGGGGACCTATGAGACAACTTTTCTATAAATGTAAGTGCACCTTATCACCAACCCGAAACTTGTGTGGCACTCTATGTTGGTTATGTTGTTGCTTGAACTCGACATCGGATTTTTGTAAGATATCATGAACCTATTGTTGGAGGTGTTGGATCCATTCAACAAATTTTCCTACTCAATCTACCTCAACCTATGCATGGTGGGGGGGGGGGGGGGGGGGGGGGGGGTGGTTTGTGTAAGAGAATATGCAATGGGCATAGCTACATCAATTAAGGCCAATGGTTTTAAACCCAAGACCATGGATAATAGAGCTATGTAAGTATCTGTTAGGGATTTATGCCCATGTATGTATAGGGTTGGATTTGTGCATATCCGAGATATGCATAATTATCCTCTCTACCACTTTTATTCATTCATCTAATTGTTGATGAAAGGAATTCAATTTGGTCAACTTGGTATCCATTGAAGATTATAGCCTAGACCAAAAGGTGTTGAGGAATCTATTATCCTTATTTGAAATAATGGTTTGAGGTCACCTAAAATGAACCAAAACATACACAAAGAAGATTTTAGTAATGTCTTGAGCTCTGATAGTCTTCTTGCATGGTGTTAAAATTGTCATGTTAAAGAAAGGTTCAACAAACACAAACACACAATTTTTATCATGCTTGGTGGATGGGAAACCTAAAATATAATATATGGATACTAACTCATAGGGCTTTCTTGGGGTAGGTAGAGGAGTGTACAACCCAAACTTCTTGATGGATAATTTAGTAATGACATAGATATTTCATAATTGGATATACCAATGGACATATTTTTGAAATTGTGGCTAGTAGAATATTTTTGAAGCACCACTATTGTCCTCTCCACACCATAGTGCATTGCCACCAGAATGTAATGTGCCTCCCAAATTATCTTGGCATGCTCGCTTGATGGAATAGAAAGGTGGTCCAAGTAGCACTAGAGAACACCTTGGAGGTGGAAGTTTGGAACTTATTTTCCTACAATCAACGTCTAATATGTGGTAGTGAAGTTAGAGTCAATATTGTATAATTGTGTCCATCCAAATATCTCATGCCCATAAGAGTTAAATAATATTGTTATCACTACTATTGGGGGTAAGCTAAGGCAGTTTGCGACATGATTGGTGCTACACTTGTTGTATTTGATATTCAAGTGAAATTATTACATGTATTTGTAACACCTTTTATGACAGACATTTGGTAACTTCCCTTGTGTCTACATGAATTTCAAATACCCATGATTAGTGTGGATGATCATCTCCTTCCCCAAAATATAATTTTTTCATTGTCAGCATGTCTACATGATGGAGTACATCTCCTTATTGTAAGTGGTGTATCTCTAGATAATATCAAAGAGTTTTTCACTATGATATGCCATCATATGTCCTTTTTAATTGAGAATTCCACTGACAAAAATTATTTCAATATAAAATTACTATTATAGGTTTGGAAGGGTGAGGACTATTATAGAGAAAAATAAATGTTTCAAATATGTGAATGCTTTCTGTTGTGACTTAGACAAGTAAAAAGTTTTTTTTCTCCACACTTGGTCACTTGACTTAAGGGCTAAGTAATATGAGAGAACCCAAAAATAAACCTTTGGTAGAAGTTAGAATGGCTAAAGAAGCTACATAGCTCTGTTAGAGTCGTTGGAGCAAACCAATCTCAAATGACTTGGATCTTGGTAGGGTAAACATGCACCCCACATTCGTCCACAATTCACAAAGGTTTTACCTTGAAATGTGATTTTTTTAATGGTCACGCAAGCCACTTTACCTTTTTATTTATTTTAGAATAAAAAATATATTTATATATAGCAGCACTAATAATAAATTAATCATAAACTAAATGGTTTAAATCAATATCAATGCCTTCCAAATTTTATTTATTTATTTTTAATAAAAAGATATCAAATACACATTTATACCACTTCAAAATAATTTTATAATAACCTATTATAAGCAAGTTGGTTGTGAAAAAAACTTTTATAACGTTTATTTATTGATTATATTAATATAAATAGGAAAATTATGTATATACGCAAATCTCTTGCAAACTGATAAAAATAACGATATCCAATGTTAAAAAAAAATATCAACACTTCCATGCTCTTTATTAATTCTATTAATATAAATATGAAAATTAGATATATACACAAATCTCTTATAAACTAATAAAAATAAACCTATATCCAATGTTTAAAAAATATATCAGCACTTTCCAAACACCTTATCGTTGCTAAATAAACCTTAATCCTTTAAATTCAACCACTACATAAAAAATGTATAACACTTTATCCTAAGAAAGGTGGTTGTCAAGAATAAGAATAAGTTTAAGAATTTCTTTAATTGAACTTAATAGAAAAGAATATATAAATGGATATTTGAAATTTATGTAAATAAATTGCGCTCAACCTACTCTTTAATCCTCAAATATCATTTTTCTAAATATATTTATCAATTTCAAATAAGTGCAAAGTGTAGCTTGCAGGAAAATAATTGACGGTTCAATCACAAGAAACTTCTCCTCCCGAAATAAAATTAAGTGGGTAAAAATGCAAATCCAACGAACTTGCATTCGACTAAATTCCATAAAAACCACTAATTTGTTAGTGTGTTTTTCTTTAGTAAATACAATTGCGATTTAGCTGAGCAAATTTGAAACATGTAACATGTAATTGAAACCATCCATATCTCTCTGCGAGGATGGGTATATGACCGTGGTTGGAACGAAAACACACAGATTGTCGTTTCAAAAAAAATATTGAACAAAATATTCTTTGATTATCAAATCTTCTTCGTCATTCATATTTTAAAATTTTGAAAATCCCCCAGCCAAACTCCAATATAGCTCAAACCTTGTATGTAATTAACACTCTATATGTCACTTGGCCCAATATAGCTCACACCTTGTATGTCACTTGGGAAAGCATACGTGAGTTGGAATTATTGAACAATCTTGGGAAAGCATACGTGACTTGGAATTATTGAACAATAGAAGTTAACAATTTTTTTGATAGACAAAAAGGATCGGTAAAAGAGAAAAGAGGAACACGCTTATTAATTGGATTAGTGGGAAAAATAACCACTTCTTAATATAACAACGAGATGTAATGAAAAGAAAAGAATTTGTGCAATGTTGGAATTATCCATAAATAAGAAGTGAAAGTAATGTAGTAAGACTGAAATCAATTAATATTATGTTATTATGGAGATTGTGACATGTTGGAATCATCAAGAAATACGAAGTGGAAGTAATGTTGTAAGACTCAATTAATATAATGTTACTATTGATATTTATTCGAAGGATGATTTTTTATATGAAATTAGGTATGTAACATTAATCATTTTATGTTTATTTAATTTTCTATTTACTAAGCTTACAGAAGGATTAAATGTCATTTCACTAGGTTTGTATTTGGAGAAATTCGATCTCTTAGGTGTGCGGTGGATTGTTTAATTAATTTTATGTGAGTTGATCGAGCAAAAATGTTTTATTGATAAATATAATTATTAAATAAAAAAAATCATGTAGGTTGGATATAAAAACATAAAATAAATTAAATTAAAAGAGGTTTCATACTCTCGACACTTGGTAGATACTGGGTTAGATGGATTTAAGAACGGTTGAATGAGTTTTGTAACATAACATAAATATACATAATTTGACAATATACATTTATCACAAAGTTTTATCGTTATTGTAATTTTTTTAATGCCCACAGATTTCTAGTAAGCCACTTGACCTAAAGTAATAATAAAATTAAACATAAACTAAATGTTTAAAAACAATATCAATGCCTTCCAACTTTTTTTATGTAAAAGGATATCACATGCACATTTATACTACACATAAATTTATAATAATTTATAAAAGAAATTTGTTGCGAAGATTTTTTATATATTTCTTTTATTGATTATATAAATAAAAAATATGAAAGTTATGTATATATACAAATCTCTTATAAATTAAAGGAAAAAAAAAAATCAAACTCCAATGTTAAAAAAAAATTCCATGCACCCTAGTGATGCTAAATGAACCCTAAATATTTTAAATCCAACCACTACACACTAAATCTATAAGAATTTATCCAAATAAAGGTGGCTGTGAAGGAGAAGAGTAATTTTTAAGGGTTTCTTTATTATCACTTCTCGAACTTTGTTCATCAGTTTCAAGTGCAAAGCATAAGAGTAATTTTTAAGGGTTTCTTTATTATCACTTCTCGAACTTTGTTCATCAATTTCAAGTGCAAAGCATAGATTGCATGAAAATAATCGACCATTCAATCACAATTTTTTTCCTTGGGAAAAAACATTAAGTGGGGAACAATTCAAAACCACAAAATATGCATTAATTTAAATTCCATAAAAACCACTAATTCGTATGTTTTTCTTTTATTACATACAATTGTTGTTTAGGTAAGCGAATTTGAGACATGTAACATGTAAGTGAAACGTTCTAGCTCTTTGCGAGTTTGCATAGATGACAGTGGTTGGAATCAAAACGCACAGATTGTCATTTTAAAAACAATTGAAATGGAAAATGTTGAAGAGGTTGAAATTAATAATAGAATATTGGAACAACAACCACTTTTCATTTTTTAATAATTTAATTATAATCCCATGTTTCATGAATTAATTTTTAATAAAATAAAGATAGGAGAAGAAAAATATATCAAAAAACTATTCACGTAGCCTCTATACTATTTGTTGGATCATGTATTAGACAAACAATATTCCCAAATTATCAAATTTTGGACATTCATAATTTAAATTTTGAAATTCCTCAATCTCAATCCCAATATATACTACAACGTAAATATTAGAGGACCAACCACAGTCTATGTCGTTAGAGTTCTTCCACTCTAGCCATCATTCTATCATATTCTTTACTGTCATGGATTTGGTAACGATGGCCTTGCAAAGGAAAGGATGTAACGACAAGTATCCATTACCTGGTAAACATGTCATTTCAGTAATTTCCATAATTGAATTTCACACCAAGGTGTTTTGCAAACCCAAAAATAGGTTGAGCCAACCGGACCAAATGTCAGTTGGAAACAATGTTAATACTGAGGGGGGTGAATCACTATTAAGGGTAATTTAAAATTTCGTGCCAATTTATACTCAACATTAAAGCTTGGAAATTATTCATGTGATCATCAATAACATATGATGTACCAACAATAAAAATCAACACATGAACACATACATCGTGAGAAGAAAACACATGAGACAAAGGTTTTACGTGAAAACCCTTCCATGAGAAAAACCATAAAATCTTGTTTGTATTCTGATGTAAAATAAAATCCCCTATTCTATTTACATCATAAGTCATTGTGAACTAGCACTCACATAGAGCATCAAATCCCTTAGATTGTTTACTAGCACCCACTAGTGGAAAGAACCAATTCCCTTCTTGTGTAGACACCTGAACTACTTAATAGAAGAACCAATTGAAGCACCGACTTCTTAGATCTGTTGTCGAAGCACCAAATTGTAGCTTCTTGTATTTATGCAAGCACCAACTTGAAATTTTTTGGATTTATGCAACCACCAACTTGTAGGGGGCACCTATCCCCAAGCTCTACTCATACATCCACTGAGATGGAAACACAAACTCCATGTTTTGCAAGCTCCCATTCACACTCAGTAAGGAATCTAATACTCATTATAAATGGAAACCTCTCTACCTATTTTTAGCTCTGCTTTCATCCACTGGGCCCTTTGTTATCCTCTGCATTCAACCCTTGATTATATTTTTCATTTGGGCCTATGTTATTCTCAACAACCTTCACTTATACTCAACCCTATTTGCACCCTTTGTCTAATCTAAAACAATTCACTGTTCTCATCCCTCATACATTAGGCATCTTATCTCTTGGCCTTAATTTCAGCACAGACACACTCTCGATCTCTCTCTATAGCACATGAATTCTTGGCCTCTCATAAAAACTTACCAACACACATAGCTCTCCACTTAGCTCATGCAACAATGTTGCATTCCCCCTACTTTCTCAATTGTAATTCTAGGTTTCTTTTCTATGCAACACAGGGAACAATGTTGTCTCTTTTATCATCCACACTATCCAGGCAGTTGAAAGGAGGCAATGGACTATAAACTACTATGCCTAGGAGCTACGGAATGTTGGAGCTGCGCACAGGAGTAAGGTGTCACAAGGTCTGCGACCACGCAGGGGGGGCCACGCTGCTGTGCAGGTTGGCTAGAAAGTGACCATTGGAGTCATTATTCACGATGTGATGCTTGAATTCAAACCAAATGGAGTGGGCAACAGGCATTTAAGATGTGAGTTATGGGAAAGATTTGGGAAAATCTATTGTCAAGGGAGCATTAATGAATCAGATTTGGGGGGAAAGGTCGAATTCAAATTCAAAAGACGCTATAAATTAGGAAGGGCTACCCAAGAAACAACAGTTGGTCATTTGTGAATTGATTTGCTGTATACCCCGCGTATTCTGCAGAGCCCTGGTTGACATGTGCAGAGCGTTGATTGAGCCCCTGATTACACTAGTTATATATTTCTATACGGACACGATGGCAGCATTTGAAGAAGTTATGGAAATTGCAGAGATGATCACTGAAGAGGTCACGCAGGCCCTAACTATGGGGGATGCCCCTGAAGGTGCCAAGATTGTGGTGGAAATCCCTAAATCACCGCACATGTCGAGGCTGAAGAAAGACAAACAACCGAAGGTTCCTGTACTTGTGTCCCCGCAGAACCTCTTGCGCACGAGGTTAATGATGGAGGAGAAAGGGAAAGTCGTTAACTTGGAAACCAATGAGGAGGAGGAAGACCTGGAGGACCTTATCATCAAAGAAGATAAGGATGAAGGCATGGAGGAAGAAACTGATAGTGCGCACCCTCCAACAAAGCTACCCACCTATATCCCCCCCAGAAGGGGAAGGAAAAAGTGCCCAAGGATCTTAACGAAAGCAAGATCTCTCTCTAGACCCTGCTTGTCACGCTCCCAAGCCTACGGTGGTCTTTCAACCGTGCCGGCGAGGTGCAGCACCACTAAACACTTTCTTTCTAACAATACTCGTGCACATGGACTACGCCTAATTCACTTTCTCCTACTTAGTTTGTGATTCTCAACCAAGTATTATTATGTTATGCTTTATACCAATGAGCACCCATACACATTCATTATCCACAGCATTATATAAGTGAAATGCAACAGTATAAAGGGAGGGGAAACTCCCTGCAATATGAGTCTGCCCAACAATATATTATACAATCTTTCGTTTTCACAATGCACAAGTTAAATCTTGGGAAACCCCAAATTTACACTTAGCCAATTTTTCACAACTTCAGCAAACTCGGTTGCCCAGCTCGTCGGCACCTCCGCACGGTCACCGTACGACTAACCAAACCTTCATTCACCCCGTCGCACCGTCATGTCGTTTGTCCAACTTGGGTGCACCTCCAAGTCACCACACACAGGCGCCTCCAACCGAGACACACCTCTGTTCACAATCTCAACACTTCACCGTTTCGCTGTGCACGGTGCGCCCTCACACGGTCGCCTGTCCGCATGTCCACCCGTTCACCCGTTCAACTTCACCCAAGTCGCCACACGACTTCACCCGGTTCGCCTGAATGACCTCACCCGGGTCGCCACACGACCTCACCCGAGTCACCCGAACGACCTCACCTGGGTCGCCAAACGACCTCGCCTGGGTCGCCCAAACGACCTCCCGAACGACCTACTTGAATGACCTCCCAAACGACCTGCCCGAATGACTGTCCGAACGACCTGCTTGAACGACCTGCCCGAATGACTGTCCGAACGACCTGCCTGAACGACTTTTCTGAACGACTTTTTCGAACGACCGTCCGAACAAGTTTTCTGAACGACTGTCTGAACGAATTTCCCGAACGACTTTCCTAAATGATTGTTCGAACGAGTTTCCTGAACGACTGTCCGAACGATTTTCTCGAATGGCCGTCCGAACGACTTTTCTGAACGAGTTCTCACATGAGTTCCGCCCGTCGTGCGGGCTCATCCACGCACTTAAGAACTTCGTGTTCGAACTTGTTGATCAAATGCTTCATGGTCGTTTGCCTCCAAACGCCCTCCAATATATATGGGTGGGTGGTGGGTTGTGTCACCTGGCTGACCCACACCAAACACCCGGCCGACTCGTCATAATGTGTTCTCTTGCCCGGAGGATGGTCGGCCCACCCAACTCATGGGACCGCCCCCTCAACTCGCCCAACACCTTATAAACTCGCCCAAGGTTCATTTCGTTTCATGTTTCGCACGCACTTCGCATGGTGGAGTCGCCCTGCCCGTCACACGAACTACAGGTCCTGACATCCTCCCCCACTGGAAGTCATTATCGTCCTTGACAATATCTCATCTTGGCAACCATCTATCACCAAGATCACCATACCAAGGTATGCACCCATCGGTATGCCATACATCGGAAATCATCTCAATCCATGATCATCAACCACCATGCCACAATCTCCACATGCTGCTCTCCATCGTGGAAGGCTGGTCCCTCCATTTCAAGCTACATGCCCACTACAACATTGTGTCAACCTCATCATGTGTCATTCCATGTGAATTGATGCCATGATACTCCAACACAATGCTAACACATCTCTGCACACTTTTAACCCCCATGACTGAAATAGTCGGATGGCCAGTCCAACTGTCACGCTCAAACCATGAGAATGCACATCCTCATGCCACCATTAGTTGTTTCTCAAAACATCCTGTCACATCCTAAACTCGATCAAGAATCCATCCATATAAGTAAGCCATGCTCAGGTCCATGAAGTAGCCCTCATCTCATCTGCAACATGTTGTCCAAAGTAGTTGAGTCTCGGCTCAACCCATGCCCATGTGTTGCCACCAAGGCATCATCATCATCGTAACTCCATCACTCCAAAGTGTCTCATATCGATCCTCCACATCAAGTCACCCTTTCAAGCCATCCCCATACATGTACTTGAAAGTATGCACCCCATCCTACATCAAAGTCTTTGACCTCAGCTCCTCAATGCGTCAGATCCTCTAAGTCCACCATATATGAAGTCCCCAAAAGTCACAACAATCTCATGTCATCATGAGCTCCATAAGCCATCTCCAACCAACATCTCAGCAAGCATACAAGTTTCGGCCCAAAGGTCTCTACAAGATGCCTCAGCTATCCATGTAGTAAGAATGCCCCATAGTCTGCTCACAACTCCAACCAAGTTCATGGCCTTGTTGTACAAGAGTGCACAACCTCTCCATCGACTCATAAGTAGAACATCTCCATGTCACACTAGCAAATCCACCTGCACAACATCCCTGCCTTGGCACTCCTCATTGGATGCCCATAAATGACACCTCTACAAGTGCTCCAACATAATGTCCCTGCATAAGACTGCCATGCTCCATGTCTCCAACCTGATGTCTATGACTAAGTTGCCATGTAGTCCAACAAAGTAGACCCATCACAACAATCGGTCATCCTCATCCAAGTCTGCAATCTTTGGTCTAGTGAACTCGGTCACCCAACCATATCATCATCACATGAGTCTCTCCATCATAGCTCCTCCACCAAAGTGTCCTACCAAGACTTACTCTTGGTCTCGGCCATGAGAAGTCCACCCAAGCAACTCAAGTGTGTGCCCTCCAATCTGTCCATGAGTCATGCCGGGCACTTAGCCATGTCACAAAAGCATGACCCAATCCTCCACAACGATCATCATGTCCCTCCCTTTTCACGGGCCTTTGTACCTCCTACCATAAGGTCACAAACAACCCCAACAAGTCCTGCAACAATCGACAATCCTTGCTTCTCCATACAAGGTCTCATCATAGACATCCATGGTAAGATGCTCCCTAGCATCGGCAAACTGACTTTGCCCTTCCCTGCATACGGTCCATCTAACAAATGCCCAAATGAAACACAAGTATCAATAGTACTTACATCATCATCATCATGGGGTTCCTCCATGTGAGTGTCCTCATCCATCCATGTCTGCAAACTGCACGATCTTGGTCCAACTTGATCAATCTCAAGTTCATCCTCCATCATGATCATGTCTGCAACATCATCGGTCATCAAGACTTCCTCTTCCTTGTCAATACAATCTGCAACTTCATCTTGCTCCATTGTCCATCCAAGTTGAAGAAGCTCATCTTCAACATTCTTTTCCAAGACTGCAAGCTTCTCTCGAATACGGGGATTCTCCTCTTTCATCCACTTCAGCCTGTATAAGGTAAGCAAGATCTTCCCTTCACATTCTTCCAAACCTTCCATGCATTGTACTTCGTCTTCCCTGGTTTGTACTTCGTTTGGTTCACAGACGCCCAAACCATGTATACCTGCCCACACGCAGTCCCACTTGCCTACCTGAAAAGATCCCAAATCATATGACCAGCACATAGTACCGCCTGCCCAACTCTACGACACACGGTTCCAACCTTCACCAGCTTCACCAAGCACGCAACAACCATGAGCCAACCCTTGTTCCACTTGTATGTGAAAATAACTTCCTTCACCTGCAAGAACCTGCTTCCACTATCACTTCTTCATGAGCAACCCTGCTCAAACTAGCTCAACCGAGCTCTGATACCAACTGTCAAGTTGTGTATCAGCTTTCATCCGCAAGCTACACCAGCTCTGATACCAACTGTCACGCCCCGCCAAGCCTACGGTGGTCTTTCAACCATGTTGTCGAGGTGCGGCACCACCGAACACTTTCTTTTTAACAATACTCGTGCACATGGACTACGCATAATTCACTTTTTCCTACTTAGTTTGTAATTCTCAACCAAGTATTGTTATGTTATCCTTTATACCAATGAACACCCATACACATTCATTATCCACAGCATTATATAAGAGAAATGCAACAGTATAAAGGGAGGGGCAACTCCCTGCAATATGATTCTGCCCAACAATATATTATACAATCTTTCATTTTTACAATGCACAAGTTAAATCTTGGGAAACCCCAAATTTACACTTAGCCAATTTTTCACAACTTCGGCAAACTCGGTTGCCCAGCTCGTCGGCACCTCCGCACGGTCGTCGTACGACTAACCAAACCTTCGTTCACCCCGTCGCACAGTCATGTTGTTTTCCCAACTCAGGTGTACCTCCAAGTCACCACACATGGGCACATCCAACCGAGACACACCTCCGTTCACAATCTCAACACTTCACCGTTTCGCCGTGCATGGCGCGCCCTCACCCGGCCGCCCGTCCGCACGTCCACCCATTCACTCGTTCAACTTCGCCCAAGTCGCCGCACGACTTCACCCAGGTCACCACACGACTTCACCCGGTTCACCCGAACGACCTCACTCGGGTCGCCACATGACCTCGCTCGGGTCACCCGAACGACCTCACCCGGGTCGCCACACGACCTCGCCCGGGTCGCTCGAACGACCTCCCAAAAGACCTCCCGAACAACCTGCCTGAACGACTGTTTGAACGACCTACTTGAACGACCTGCCCGAACAACTGTCCGAACAACCTACCTGAACGACCTGCCCGAATGACTGTCCGAATGACCTGCTTGAACGACCTGCCCGAACGACTGTCCGAACGACCTGCCTGAACGAATTTTCCGAACGACCGTACGAACGAGTTTTCTGAACGACTGTCTGAACAAGTTTCCTGGACGACTTTCCTGAACGACTGTCCAAACGAGTTTCCCGAACGACTGTCCGAACAATTTTCTCGAACGATCGTCCGAATGACTTTTCTAAACGAATTCTCACATGAGTTCCACCTGTCGTGCGGGCTCATCCACGCACTTCAGAACTTCATGTTCGAACTTGTTGATCAAATGCTTGATGGTTGTTTGCCTCCAAACGCCCTCCAATATATATAGGCGGGTGGTGGGTTGTGTCACCCGGCCGACCCACACCAAACGCCTGGCCGACTTGTTCATAATGTGTTGTCTCGCCCGGAGGATGGTCGGCCCGCCCAACTCACGGGACCGCCCCCTGAACTCGCCCAACACCTTATAAACTCGCCCAAGGTTCATTTCGTTTCATGTTTCTCACACACTTCGCATGGTGGAGTCGCCCTGCCCGTCACACGAACCGCAGGTCCTGACACCGCTCCTCCCGGACGACATAATTTTTTAGGGCACTCACTTGGGATGGGTGCCTAGCTTGAAATTTGAAGATTGGGATCTCACTGACCACGAGAAGTTCCCTCACCTAGATACCGCGCAACTCGTGAAGCCCAAGCAAAGCAGTGCGAAGGGGGTTATCGAATTGGAGCTGTGAAAGTGGTTGCGTGGAGTGTAAAAAGCAGGGTTACTAAATATGCTCTAGGTGTTGCATTTCAACCGCACCCTAATAAAAAATTTTGTCATCAGGCATCCACTCTGCCTGGTGCCTGGTGGGTTTTTGTGGCTAGAGGAGCCCATCCCAATCACAAACAACTTACTTCATTGCATTACCCAACTTCCATGCAAAGGAGAGGACCCCACAGACATCTCGAAGGGGAAGAGTAGTGACTTGACCATCACGGAGGCCATGAAGAAGAATACAAACTGGAGAATAAAAAGAGGGACTACGCCATATCCAACATCAAAAACAAAGAAGTTAAGGTGGCAACCCAGATACTGGTGAGTAAGGTTATGTGCGAGTGTCACGTAGACAAGGTACCCGCATCAGTGGTGGCTCTTGCTGAGTAGTGCGTGGAGGGGGTCCAATTTAACTGGTCCGAGTTCCTCTACATGGACTTCCTAGAAAATTGTTGCAAGGCCTATGAACAAGGCAAAACATTCCACTATGCATGGCTTCTATTGTCCATAGTGCTCGTGGCAGGGGAATTTCCAGAGGACAGTAAGTTCCCCACAATTGACATAGATTTTCCAGAGGCTGCAAAGTACGCTTCCTCTGGGCCATGAAGGATGCAAACTGGATCTGCAACAGCAAGATATTCTGGGTGTTCATGGAAATGAACCTCAAAATGGGGATTAACCGAAAGTCGTGGTTATCACCCACTGTATACAATAGCCTGCAAAGTTTTGCAGAGTTTAAATCAGACCTCCACAGCATATACATCAAATCGCACAAGGACCCAGCTAAGAAATGGAGCAAGATACCCTTCATAGCCATAGACAATGTAATTTTCAATGTACTGGAGACATGGCCACCGGAGTTTCGTGCCCCAGAAATCGCGACAATGGAGAATTTTGCGGCACAGAAGAGGAAAGAGGAGGCCAAACTGCGCATACTGTAGTTGGAAGAAAAGAGAAGCTAAGAAACAGTGGCAACTAAAGCACAGGAGGCGCAAGATGCTGCACAGACAGCAGCAGAATAGAAAAATGCCACAGTAGTAGCAACAACATAGGAGGCAACCGAGAATGCGCGTGAGGGCCAGAGGTTGCCTTCACATGGGTAGGAAATAGTGGAAGAGGAGGGTGGTGCGGACCCACAAACCGCATCAACACAACTGAAGTGCCAATGCCTAAGCGAGCAGACAGGGCTGCGTAAGAAGGTCAAGGCATCAAAGTTGTCTATTGACCTCATCACCCTTACTGAGGGTGATTTGCAGGACATCGGTGAGACGGTGCACGATGTCACCTCTGAGGCCCTCCAAAACTTTGCATAATAGAACCAGATTGTGTTGGGGGCCCTTAGAGCATAGCTGCAGGAGTTGGAGTTGTGCACTCCTCAGGCTGGTACCCTCTTGACTAGCCTTGCAGTAGGGACAACTGTAGCAGAGCAGATGCTGCATGCTCGGACAACAAACACCATTGCGCTACCAGAAGGGGCACTGGTCACCACAAATGAGGCCAACAGGCCTAAGATTAGCACACTCAAAGGTATCAAGATCAACAAGGTTGCGCTCCCATGGGAGAGGCTATACGTTCTGCAGGATGGGATTACTGCAGAACTATGGGTTAGGGAGAGCTGCGTCTGCAAGTGCTGAGTGACAAAAAGATCAACATGGAGAAGTTGAGCTTGTAGCACGACGAAGTGGTGTCGCATAATAGGCATATGGTACAGGTACTAGAAGAAGCTTATCAGATGGTCCCTAAGCTGGCCATCCTAGCAGACGCACCAGCAGAGGCACGCATCCACCAACTAGGAGCAAGGGCATGGGAAGAAATGAATAAGGTTCAGCGGGATTTGAACCTTTAGATAGCAGAACTAAGGTTGAAGTCGCAGTCGTCCACCCCTCTGGAAGTAAGGGAATAGCGCGCTAGCGCTATTACATCAGGGGTAGAAGAGATCGACAATGTAGTTAGGGACTGCAACACAATGTTGGAGGAATCATTTGAGGTCCTCACGAATCTGTAGGAGGATCCTAACATCCAATGCTTAGAAATAGAGGCACGTGAACTCCAACAGCAGTATGACAAAGTCAAAGGGACCGTGCAGACGATGGCCCTCACTCAGTGGCTTGTGCGAATGTAACAGGCCAAAGCACTCAAAGAGCAAGTGGACACTACATGACACCAAGAAGCAATTTTGAAGGTGTGTGTTCAGCCTTGGATTGAAGAGGCCTTCACCATTACCGCAACAATTGAAGGCATGCTCATACAAATGTAGGGGATGCAGGAACAAGTCCATGGAAGCATTTATGACATTGCGGTCTCGGAATAATGAGTATAGGAGATCCAACAGGCAACTACTCATTGCTTTTCTGAACTTGCAGTTGTTCGAGCAGAGTTGGAGGGATTCTGCGCGAAGATCTCTGTGCTGATAGAGTGACTTGAGGGTGAGTCACGATGTTTGTGTTGGGGGAATGTTGGGCATGGAATCCCCCCAAGGCATGTTTTGGGGCTTAAAGCCCAAGTTTTGACCAAGTCCATTGTAAAGACTTTGTGGTTTGGGGGCGCGGAGTGCCAAGAACGAAGTCATAATAGAGTCACAGGGTTCTCCGCCCTTATTTTTGTAATGTAATGTCAGCTTGAAAGATCCACCCATGGTGCGTGGACCATGGCATTGTATAAATAGAGTGAGGCTTTAAGTGTAGAAGATAATAAAATAGAGGAATAGAAAATAAGAATAATGAGTTTAAGAGCTTCAGTTGAAGTGTAAAGTGTGCCTTGGGTCATAGAGTAGGAGAAGGCTCTACAGCTATGTTCACAGAGGCCTAGTAGTCTGCAACTGAGTGTGCAGACCCTTGCAACTGAGTGCATAGGGCAGGTCGAGTATATAACCGTGGGAAGAATTAATAAAGAGAAGTTTATCATATTTCTGTTTATCTTTTCCTACTTTATGTATTATTGGGTATAATTTTCAAGTTTATTGTTTATTTGTTGCGTGAACTTATATGTATGTACTGTATAAATAAATATAAAACAAGGCTTCTACTTACACGAAGATAACTAATTTGTGTAAGAAGGAAAGTAAGATCTTGGCTATGATTTAAGGAAATGGTGTAGAACGCTGCTCTTGTAGTGTGGAATCCCATAACCCCTGGTTAGGGTTGCGCGAAGGTGTATCTATCACGGCGCGAAGGCCAGGGAAGTGCGCGAATCCAACCTGTGTACAGGGACTAGCAGTTGGACCAAATCAACCCCTCAGACATCTCAAGGGTGCGAAAACCTGGTTCCAACACCCCCCTAGACTACTTCGGGTGAGACCTCAGTCCACACTCCATGGATTGTTGTCAAAAGGGCTAGTCGTACAGGGATTTGTTTGGCTAATTAACACCGAACCTAGGTCAGGCCCCAAACAAGCCAACATCGACAAACTCCATTAATTTTCTCCTGCGCATCATAGTCCTTCACTATCTTGATTCATATATCTTAGTAATTTACATTGCCATTGACCCCATTAGCTCAGCCTGTGCACTCAAACCATGCACGCACAATAGCTTCCGACCCATTCAATTCTCATTAACTATAAATGTGATGAAATTCCACATATGGCACACCTACCAAATATAGAGAGATCTTGCCAAATAGTTGTCGAGTCATCTAAGCCTTCTCCCCTACTTTTTAATAGACTTCCAAATATGGCTAATTGGAAAATTTGGTGTAACTTCCTAATATGGCTCTATGGGCCCAAGCACCTAAGCCCTTAGTCCCGTAAAACCACACGCTATGACTATTTCCCTGGTCCTTGAGTGTTTAATTGCACCTTTGCACCATATGCTTCACAACCTCAGTCTTGTTACCACATAATAGATGTGTGTTGCCGCTAAAATTTTATCCCCAAACATTTTTCTTCGTGCCCTTAGTCAAACAACTACATAAAAACTATGTCATGGTGTTTAAACTTAGTCCCTGACACCATTATCCTAGTGCAACTAACCTATCCCCCTATTTAATCCTTCGAGGTTTTCCTTACGAGATGGCATGTCCTGTGGGGCTACCCTACACCTCCTCTCATTGATCACTTGACAATGAGATGTCTTATTGACGTGTCCTAGGATTTGTATCCTAGCAAAAACTTTGTGAGATATTTTATTTCCTCTAAGATGAGCCTTGCGTCATGACATGTTCAATGGGTTCCTCTCGCTCTTCTCTTATTGGTCGGCACTTGTGCGTTGTCTTGCAAACGTGCCCCGATGCTTGTATCCTAACCAAAAAATTGTGCACGTTAATAAATCTTCTAGGTTCGATCTTTAGGGATGATCTTTCCTAGTGGGTCCCCTATTTAAAACTTTGAGGAAATAATCCACCACCACGTAGCATGTTGCCAAGTCACCCTGTTGACTCCTTTGAGCACTGTTGAAACCTTCCATGGTTCTGCCAACGGGATGATGTCATGTTGTCTTCATTAGTGGCACATGGAGACTCTAGAGTGGTGACACGTGTTACCCAGATTTGACCCATTAGGCCACCTAAAAATTTCAAATCTACATGCCACGTGTTCCCTGTACTGATGTCATGGTGATGTCATCATTGGCAATAAAATGTTGCAAAATATTTTCCACATGGAGAGAGAAAAGGGCCCTGAGACTTGTATTTTTTTCATGAATTCCTTTTTTAATTTTTCATAGGGATCTCAATCATTTCTTTAATATTTCTAGCTCTCCATTTGTGATGTTGCCACTTTGCCTGATTATTTACAATCTCGGGCCTTATCCTCTACACTTAACTTGTTTCTTTCAGGGTTAGTCCAATGGGCTTGGTTGTCAAGCGGACCAACCTATATTAAAACCTCCACCAATAAATGCCTTTACTTCTTGATTCATTGGTCTATGGATTGTCCACACAATCCCACTGCTTCTATCTTGGGCCTTCCCAGTGTGCACGTTATGAATCTTTCAGGGTACACTCGTGAGGATTGCATGTTAAGTGGGTTCTCTTCTAGGAAATGCGGAATCTCTTTTCCACTATTGTCAAAGCCATTTCCTCCTATTACTTTGGTCATCCAAACTACTCTTCATTTGTGTACCTTGTGACTCTCTCGGTGTATTCCTGTCAGGATGAGTTATCCAATGGGTCCACCTCTAGGATAATAAATACTTTCCACCAAAGTTATGCTTGCCCACATAAGCCTGGATTTCCTTTAGTGGCTCTAGTAGTAGCTCCACCAACTTTGGCCATACTGCCAAACTTAAACCTGCCCCAAAGGGTCCACCAACCACTTTTAGCTCTACCCATTTGACTTTTAGGGAACCTAACTTTGAGTGGAAATACCTCTTAATCTAGGAGGCCATTTGTAGACTTCAATATACTATTGGAAATATCTTTCTAAGCACAATCCAATTATGCCTCTTTCAAAAGTGTCTGAACTAATATTTTGAAACATAATCTCCTCCAAATCTTGGGACTCCCAAACCTTCATAATTATACGACTTTAAGGTTTCTTTTAATATCCCGCTACTATAATGGTTCTCTACTTAAGACTATAGCAACCATAGGAATCCCCCTGAGCTTGACACACCATGCACACAAATGCTACTTGGTTAACATCAACGCCAACGCATTTGCTGCCACCAGCATCAATGCTCATCTCGTTGACATCAATGCCAACACACTTGCTGCCACTAGCCATCTAGACAATGCCAACAATGTCTATATTCCTTCACACCTCGTGAAATCATAATAAATAATTCATTTGTGTTCATGTCGTAAATAAAATAAAAAGATGGTCGAATTCATCCTTTGCAATATTTTGTTCCAGAATGGGCACTCATGTCATGTTTGACAGAATGGTTTCTTCAGTGATACTAAAATCAAACCACCCACCTTATCTCGTATCGTGCCTGGCAACATATGTGTGAAGTGGAGTTTGATTTGTCTAGAATTAGTTGCATTGGTGAAATTATAAAAAAATAAAAGATATTTAAACTATTTAATAAAAAAATCTAACCATTGAATTTGACTAATGAATAGGGTTTCAGATTTCAAAATATTAATTTATTTTAATATTAATTATTATTATTTATATAAAACTAAAAATTTAATATTAATTTTTATTACTTATATAAAACTAAAATTTTCCCGCCCGAAGGGTTAGATTAGTTGGTCGAGTTCCCGTTGCTAAGTACCTTGCCAATTGGGAGGTCACGGGGTCAAATCTCCTCGCTGCCCTTGGGGATAGGCCTTGCTTGTTTGGCCGACAGGTAGATCCCTTCGGGTTGATCTGCTTAGATGGGGTCAAATCTTCGCGATGCCCTTGGGGTTAGGCCTTGCTTGTTTGGCCGGTGGGTAGAACCCTTCGGGTTGATCTTCCTAGATTTTATGTCGATGTAGTGGATGTCTATGAACCGCCCTTTTAATAAAAGAAGACTAAAAAGTCATATTAAAGTCAAGTATAAACATAAATTTAGGAACTTTTGATATATATTGGATTTTAAATTCTCAATTTTTAATGAATTTACATAGATTATTATTAGTTGAGCCATATAAATTAAATGACTAGTAAAAGTAGGTAGACAATTCATAATAAATATCAAAATACGTATTTCATAAGACATCCAATAATGCTAAAAATAAAAAATCATTAGTATTAACTAAAATACACATTTATTTATATTATTATCATTTTATTATTATTAATTATAAAAACAATTAATATACAAGTTTAACATATATACATTTAAACAAAACATGTAACAACACTTTTACTCAAAGAAATTCAGCCCCATTTATCATTTTTGTAATACAACTTTGCTACAGTATCATGACTCATAAAAACCATACCCAAAAAACTATAACTCATTTCATATGATACTATATTAATATAACATCTTTTAATTAATAATTTAATTAAAAGAAGAAAAAAATATAACTAATTTAAAAATAATTTAATTTATAATTAATAAACATAATTATTATTCCATATTAATAATAAAACTAAAAATTCGTAAAGAAATTAAAATAATTTTGAAATCCCTAAATATAACAAGCATCTTTATCTTCACCTAAAATTGATTCCTCAACTATTTAGCAATGAGACTGACATAAATGCGGTTAATCAAACAAAGATAGACACGGTCAAATAATTTACGGCAACAAAATACAACATATTCACTTCTCTCTCGCATAATATACGCCTGCCTGCGTGTGTTGCCTACTCTCTTTAGACAGGATATTCGCTACCCTGCCATGATGAGCTAGTGGTACTCCTGACAATCATAGGAAACAAATTTATCAAGCACACATTGAATCATAAATTTAAAAAATATCTTCAAATGGCTTCCACAAAAAGATTCCAATGAAAAAAATCTGTAACTGTCTCTAGATTCTCGTAACAACCATGTGACGAAAAAGTTTTATCCACGTACATATCGGAAAACAAAATAAGAATCTATTTTCAAAAGAGTTAAAGATGCTTTAATTAATGTTTTTAATTTCTTTTAAGTAATGTTTTTAATTTCTTTTACAGCGACATTGTTTTCAAATCACACTAAAAAAACATTTAAGTCAGCCTTAATCTATATATAAATGTATATAAACAAATTTAAACATCAAATTTTTACATTTTATGGTGTGTACATCAAAGTTTCATATTGACACTTTCACTTAGCTGACTCTTTCTTCTTATCTTGATGTTCTAGAACGAAGGAAGACAACAGATGCCATTATTGGAGGCGGATGAAAATATAATAATAATAATAATTAAATGTCGAAAAAACTATGCGTTTCCACGATCCAGTGTACTTTATCAGAAAAAGTACTACGTTGCAATATACGTGAGTCGGTTATATATTTTAAGTTTTAGAATAATTTTTCTGAATTAGCATCTTCGGATTTATTACGTTATTTACTGGCGCGACTTAAAAATATTCTCAAATGAAACATTAGTTTGATAAATAAATGCATTAGTCTATAATGCTACTTTTTGAAAGTTTTTTTGGCAGATTTTTCCGGTCAAAATCCGGGAGCAATTCATTGGAGTCCCAAGTTTAATAGCTAGTTTCTGCACAATCAATGGCTCCCAGAGGTTTTTGAGGGTGCTGAATCCAAATATGCAATTAAAAAACCATTTTAACTGCTAAAAATCGAGATTTAACCTCATTTCTTCCGCCGGATTCCGTCACCCTAATCTCCAAAAAGTCGCATTATAGATAACTCCTAAATAAATTACTACCGCTGTTTTTGTAAGCTTTATAATTTTTTCAAACTGAGAATCTCAACAATCTTGTAAATAGAAAAATTAAAATATTGAAGAACATATGGAATCTCACCCTGTATATCAAATGTTCTTATAATCACACTTTCATGTACAGTGTCATCTAAAAACATGAGTCCAATCTGGAATCTGTTAAGACATCAAGTATTTTTTTTATTACACTTCCATTTAAAGTTTTTTTAAAACATAACTAAAACTACTTGGAGGCTAGCGAAACTATGGACCTACTATCGAATTTTCAAAATAAATTTTAAAAAAATCTAAAAAAAACACTTTCGACAACAAATTAATCATGATGTAATCGATATATATATATAAACGAAAATTTCATCGAAACCTATGATAACTTTATCATCTAAAATGTTACGTCATCTTTTAATGTTTAAAATATTATTCCACGACTTGCCTTTTAAAGTCGAACAATATAACTTCTCTTCCTGTCCCTTCCCTTTTGTCAAATGAGAAGTGAGAAATGCCGGAATATCTATGGAGAACATATTCTCTTAAAGATGAAAGAGGTTGGTTGCAAGTTGTAAACTCTACCTTCAGACAAAGATAGACACTGTCAAATAATTTACCGCAACAAAATACAACGTATTCACTTCTCTCTCGCATAATATACGTGTGTTGCCTACTCTCTTTAGACAGGATATTCGCTACCCTGCCATGATGGGCTAGTGGTACTCCTGACAATCATAGAAAAAAAAATTATCAAGCACACATTGAATCATAAATTTAAAAAATATCTTCAAATGGCTTCCACAAAAAGATTCCAATTAAAAAAATCTGTAACTGTCTCTAGATTCTCGTAACAACCATGTGACGAAAAAGTTTTATCCACGTACATATCGGAAAACAAAATAAGAATCTATTTTCAAAAGAGTTAAATGCTTTAAGTAATGTTTTTAATTTCTTTTACAGCGACATTGTTTTCAAATCACACTAAAAAAACATTTAAGTCACCCTTAATCTATATATATAAATTTAAACATCAAATTTCCTCATTATTTTAAATTTTCACATTTTATGGTGTGTACATCAAAGTTTCATATTGACACTTTCACTTAGCTGACTCTTTCTTCTTATCTTGATGTTATAGAACGAAGGAAGACGACAGATGCCATTATTGGACGTGCATGAAAATATAATAATAATAATAATTAAATGTCGAAAAAACTTTTCGTTGCCACGATCCAATGTACTTGATCAGAAAAAGTACTACGTTGCAATATAAGTGAGTCGGTTATATATTTTAAGTTTTAGAATGATTTTTCTGAATTAGCATCTTCGGATTTATTAGATTATTTACTGGCGCGACTTAAAAATATTCTCAAATGAAAGATTAGTTTGATAAAATAAATAACTACCGCTGTTTTTATAACCTTTATAATTTTTTCAAACTGAGAATCTCAGCGAGCTTGTAAATAGAAAAGTTAAAACACTGAAGAACATATGGAATCTCACCCCTGTATATCAAAATGTTCTTATAATCACACTTTCATGGACAGTGCCATCTAAAAACATAAATCCAATCGAGAATCTGTTTAAGCCATCAAGTATTTTTTTAATCGCTCTTCCATTTAAAGTTTTTTTAAAACATAACTAAAACTTGGAGGCTAGCGAAACTATGGACCTACTATCCAATTCTCAAAATAAATTTTAAAAAGGTGTCTAAGAAAAAAACACTTTCGACAACAAATTAATCATGATGTAATCGACATATATATAAACGAAAATTTGATCGAAACCTATGAGTGATAACTTTATCATCTTCTAATATTTAAAATGTTACCTCATCTTCTAATGTTCAAAATATTATTCCACAACTTGCCTTTTAAAGTCGAACAATATAACTTCTCTTCCTGTCCCTTTCCTTTTGTCAAATGAGAAGTGAGAAATGCCGGAATATCTATGGAGAACATATTCTCTTAAATATGAAAGAGGTTGGTAGTCAGTTGCAAACTCTATCTTTAGATAAACAAGGTCATTCCCACATCTAAAAGGTCAGCTAAGTCATACGGTTAGTGTAATTGAAAGATAATCTCATGCGCGAGGAGAAGTTTAATTGAATGTTGATCTCATATTGCGTGAGGTTATTGTTTTCATTGAGCAAGTCTTGCTATCGAGATCCCTCTAGAGAAGTCTTTCAATCGATCTGCAGTGTTAAAATTTAGTAAAATGTGGCACTTTATTATTAAAGCTGCAATTTTCCATTTCCAAAATGACACAATTAAAAATTACTAACATAAATAACTAATTCATATATTTTGTCAATTATTATTTGGTCATAAGTATTATTATTGGATTAAATTAATCATTTAAGTTAGTCACTTTTAGTTGTGTCACTTATTATTTAGTTGTATATTTTATCCCTAGACTAAATTAATTCTTTAAGTAAGTAATTTTTAGTTGGGTCACTTAAAATTGCTCATTTAGTAGTAATTCACTTGAAATAATTGTGGTGACTCACGTTTTTTAGTCACCTAGCCACTAATTTCATCATTTTCTACAAGTGTATCATAAAAAAACAAATGTAGACAAAAAAAAACCAATTTACTTGTAATGTACAATCATGTTGATTAGAAACATATTAGTTAAATAAAATCATGGAGACTCTATCAATATTTTAATTTTTATATGATTAGTTAACCTATTTCATTTTGTCACAACAAGAAAGAGGGTTACAAACTAGCATAACCACGTTAGTAAATGTGGATGATATACACCGGAGATGTCATTTTCCACCATTTACATGCTAATCAGCGTTTGTAAATGAGGCCAATTAGTTTATGAGTTTTGAAAAACCTTTTGCTTCAACTTTACAATGAGATATCCTTACCAAATTATTATCCTGTAAGTATGATGATAAGTGAATGTAGTCACTATGTTCTTTTCTTACAAACCCATATTTTTGCATTCATTTCTAGATAATTGTTTGCGGTTTGAAAGTTTCAAACCACCTAACACTTAAAGTTCTCCATGACATATCCATACCCATTCACAATTTCTTTCTATTTCTATAAATCCAAAATATAGAGAAGAAAAAGGACATGGATGTCGATAAAATTAAATTACATATACTTGAGACTCCAATTTGAATTGTAGCAGCTCTAGCTCACCTTTTCTTCAACATCCTAATACCTGTTGATTACAATGTGTAGATACTTCACATGAAACCAGACAACTAACATCATAATGCCTACTAACATCCCAAAACCAATTGCAACACTAGCAAGAATTACTAGAACATGTAATTGAACACCACAACTCCTTGCATGAGGAAAGGTAGATGACGGTGGTTGGAATCAAAACAAACAAGTTGTTTTTAAAAAAAATATATATATATATATATATTATTTTGTTGAAGAAGTTGAAATAAACAACAATAGATTGAAACGATAACTGCATTTCATTTTTTAATAAATTATAAACCCACATTTTTTGAATTATATTTTAATAAATTAAAAATAGGAGAAGATCAATGAAATTGAAAAACTATTCACATTCCTTCTATACTATCGATTGGATCATGTATTTGATGAAGAATATTATGAAATAGAATAATATCATTCATAATTTAAATTTTTGAAATTCCTTAAGCCCAATTGCAATATAGAGCATGCCTTTATTGTAATTAACCCTCTATATGTCCCTTGGGAAAACATAAGTGAGATAGAATTGTTGAACAATAAAAGTTCACAAATTTTCAAGAGAGAAAAAAGGGTCGATAAAAGAGAAAGGAGGAATAAGCTTATTAATTGGATTAGTGGGAAAATGAACCACTCCTTAATATAAAAACCAGATGTAATGAAGAGAGACACTAGAATAAGTTAAAAGAACTTATGTAATGTTGGAGCCATCAAGAAATACATAGTGAAGTAATGTCGTAAGACCGAAATAAATGACTATAATGTTACTATACATATCTATAATATGGAAGCAAAAAATAATATGGAATTTAAATATGTTACATTAATTATCTTATATTCATTTAACTCCTTATCTACGAAGCTTCTAAAGGGATCAAATGTTATTTCTCGAGGTTTGTATCTCAAGCAATTTGATCTCTCTATATGGTTGGGTGGCTCATTTAATCCTTTGATGTGATTTGATCGAGCAAAAATGTTTTATTGATAATTATAACTATTATATTTTTTAAATTTTATTTAAGTTGGATGATGGGACTAGCCCTTTTCCTTCTCTCTGAATGCAAAGATTTGATTAATTAAATTACTAATGAAATGATTTTGGGGATTGCCGACGATGGTTTGATATTTTACTGTATTTAATTATTTCATACGGGTTTTCGCTGTGAGGGAGACACTTGTCTGTGCCTCGGATTTCGTCCTCCCACCTTATGCTACTCTTGAACCCTATCTCGCAACTTACCCTATCATTTTTTACTTTCGTTCTATTGTGTTGAGGGGGTTTTCTCTCCGGTTTTCACTTGCGATGTTCGTTGGGTTACTCTATGGTGCTCTGCTTGAATTCTTCAACCATGACTCTGCTCTGTTCGCTGGGATCTGCTGGTATATTGTTGCTGTCAGTGGCTTTTCTTTTTGCTGGTCTGTCTGAGGGTTTTTGGACTTGTCTCTCGGTGTTTTGCAACTGGCCTCCTCTATTCTGGAAATGTTACAATGCAGTTAATGGTTGCTTCCTCTTGAGTGTATTTGGTATCACTGTTGTTTTATTTAATTGTTATTTCTATGGCTTCACTATATAATTTATCTTCTGGTCACTGTGTATCCAGGTTGCAGCCACGAGGTGACCCGGTGTTCAACCTATGCTCATGGTTCGACACAGGTAAGCTCTCGTTCATTGATTTAGTTCCTACTTTGCATCTTCTATCGGTACTAATAGTTTGTGCTCCTTGTGAGCAGGGTTTCCTTATCGGTTTGTGGCTTATTGAGATGTCTCCTCCTGCGATTTTTCGACTCCTCCTCTGGTAAGTGACAAACCCTTACTCTGTTTCCTTCATTCGGTTGGAGTTTTCATTCTTCCCGCTGTTAACTACTTTGTGCGGTGGTTGCAGGTGGTTGGCGAGTGTGCTTCTATGGTTTCGGCTCCTCTTGCGACTTTTAGACTGGGTGGGGTCTTTCCATGTATCTCGTGCTTGGCATCTGTTAATAGTTTTTCTTTGGTTTCAGGCTTCGGCCTCTCTCTCGGTCGCTCAAGTCAACATTGTGGTCGTTGTAGTAAATAGACAAGTCGCTTGGTTTGTTTTTAATTTGGGATTGTGAGAGTCAAATGTGTATTCAGGGTTTCAAACCTAGGTTCCTCCGGCTACTTTGTAATATGAATTTGTCCTACCTTGGGACTATAAATGAATTTAAAGACTTCTGTAGTTTTGCTTCAAACAATATTTGCAAGTAAAAAATAATGCGTGTTATTTCGTATGGTACCTGGTTGTAGATGTTGTCTTCTTGTTGGAAATTTGGTTGTGCTTATTATGAAACCCTCTATCAGTTGTCTTTATTACACGCTCGATACTCTTCAGGAACTATAGGTAGTTGTTGTGAATGTTCATTATTTCTTCGATGGTTGTTCTCTCCGTGTGGTTGTAGCAACACTTCCACCGGCTGTCAGTGTCACTGTCTCTGATATTCTAGATGTCTGTTAGAAAAATTAATCTGCCAATTTTGGTCTTTGTTTGGAAATACACTCAATTGATCTTAAGAACAAAAAAGAAATATAATCTTGTTACAAAATGGATTCAAATGATTTCAAAAGTTTCTTGTATGTTTCTATTACTCTCCTGCTATGACGGAAATCAATCTTTATAATGTTTCGTGTTTCTCCTTTTGTATGATTTGTTGAATAGTTTTAAAACTGTCAATAGTTACATGTAGTTACCATGAGTAACTGTTAATTTCCATTTTTCTAAATTCTAGAATTAATTTAAAAACTAAGTTTTGTTGTTTTTTCTTTTAAAAAAAAAAAAAAATCTTAACAAAATAAAACAGAACTTGCTATCGTGTCCCAACTGCTAATAACTAAGAAAAAAAAACTCAGGTACAATAACCTTTGAACCTGTTAACTTGTGAGACAAACACTTCCTCTTGTTCACCCCTAGTTGGATGCTCCTGCATCAAGCTCCCGGGTAACAAAAAGTCATGGCTTCGGTCCATGAACTCCTCGATAGAATACCCTGCACGTTGTATCTACCCCACATCAAGCCATGAACTGTCCTCTATAGGGCGGTTCTTCCACTTGACGAGGTACTATAGGTACTTCTTTTTCTGTGTCCACCTGGCCACTTATGTGTCGAGGACTCCCTTTATTTCAAGTGGCTAAGCTAAAGGCATTGGTCTCATCCATGAACTACTCTTTTCCTGGGTGTCGCGCTTTGGCTATGCTGAACTGTCCTCTTCTAGATTGGCAGTGTATGGGAATAAATCTTCCACATTAAAAATGGGCGATATTGCTATACCTCGAGGCAATTGTAGTTCATAGGCATTTGCAAAAAACTTACGCAGAATTTTACAAGGTCCATTTTTTTTTTAATTTCAGCTTATTGTACTCACCCCTAAGAAATTTTTCCTTGTGCAGATGTGCTAGGACCTGATCCCCCACACTAAATTGTACCTCACGTCGTTTCAAATCAACTTTCTGTTTGTACCTCTAACTATTGTCCTGTAATTTCATCTTCACCTACTCATGTAGGTCGTTAATTGCTCTTGTAAAGTCTTCCCCGTCAACACTTATTTTCTCTAGTTTTCCTAAATCTCGTAGTTCATGCACTCCTCGGGGATACATTTCATATAAAATCTGAAAAGGACTACTTCCTATGCTTCGGTTTGGTGAATCATTGTAAGTGAATTCCGCTTGAGCAAGAACACGATCCCACATTCATGAATTTTTCTCCCACTAGACTCCTCAGTAGGTTTCCTAAACTTCTATTCACCACCTCCGTTTCTCCATCAATCTGTAGGTGATAAGCAGAGCTGAAGTTCGACTGTGTGTCCAGCTTCTTCCACAAGATGCGCCAGAAATGTCCTGTGAATTTCACATCCCTGTCAGAGACAATGGAATTAGGTAAGAAATGCAACCTGGCAATCTCAATGAAAAACAAGTGTGCTACATGAGTAGCATCACTGGTTTTCCTGCAAGGAATGAAATGTGCCATTTTTGAGAACCGGTCCACTACCACCATCACAGAGTCATAACCACGTTGTGTTCTTGGCAAACATAAGACACAGTCCAAGCTGACTGAGTCCCACTGTCTACTCGGAATATGCAGTGGTGTGTAGAGTCCCATATTTTGACTATGTCCTTTCGCCAGCTGACACACTTTACACCTAGTTACAAATCGTTGCACATCCCTTCGCATCGTCGGCCAGTAATAAAAGTGACTGAGCCGATCTAAGGTCTTATCAATGCCAAAATGTCTAGCTAGACCTCCACTATGCTTCTCCCGGATGATGTTCTCCCTCATCAAATAATTGGGAATACATAGTTGTCCTCCCTTAAACAGCAACTTCTCCTGTAGGTTATAGTCCAACCATGGACTATTACTCCTCAACAAAGGGTTTTGGCAGGCTTCATAAGCCTCCTTAAAATTTGCATATGTCTAATACAAGTCTTTCAGGTGTTCAAAACCCATCACTTGTATCATGCTCTCTCGCAAGAGCAAAAATATCTTACTCAATGCATTTGCTACCTTGTTGACCTGTCCGCTAATATGTTTCAACAAAAATGTGTAACTCTGCAAGTATTCAACCCACTTTGCATGCTTGTGGTTCAGCTTATGCTACTGCATAACATACTGCAATGTAGATTTATCAGAAAAAAACAAACTCGTTACCCAGCAAATAGTGTCTCCAATGCTTCAATGATTGGACAACAGCATAGAACTCCTTGTCATAAGATGAGTACTTCTGGCTTCTTTCATTCAACGTTTCACTGAAATAAGCAACAGGGTTGTCTTCCTAGTTGAGTATGGCCCCAATGGCTATACCACTGGCATCACAATGAACTTGAAAAGGTTTGTTGAAGTCAGGGAGCCTCAAAATTGGCCTCTCAGTGATCTTTTTCTTCAATATCTGGAAGCTCTTTTCCGTAGCTCAATCCATTGAAAAGGTTGACTTGCCTTCTTGATTTTATCCAACATAGGTGCACAGATTCCACTAAAATCCCTTTTAAACTTATGATAGAAACTTTCCAACCCATGAAAACTTCAAACTTCGAACAGACTCTTAGGGGATGGCCAGCTAAGTATAGCTGCAACTTTTTTTGGGTCCATTTTCAACTCATTTTCTGCAATCACGAAACCCAAATAGACCAACTTCTTCTAAAAGAAAGTGCATTTCTTCAGATTTATTAGCAACTTGTTTTGCTGCAACTTCTCCAGAACATATCAAACATGTCGAAAATGTTCCTCCCTAGTTTTGCTAAAAATTAGTATATCGTCAAGATACACAATCACAAATTTCCCAATGAACTCCTTCAACATCTTGTTCATTAGGCACATAAAATTACTATGTGCATTACTTAACTCAAATGGCATCACTAGCCATTCATATAGCCCTTCATTAGTCTTGAAAGTTGTTTTCTATTCATCCCCTTCCCGGATTCTAATCTGGTGGTATCCACTCTTCAAATCTATCTTCGAAAAATATGTTGCCCCACTTAAACAGTTTATCATATCATCCATTCGTGGCAATGGAAACCTGTACCTCATCGTAATCTTATTGATGACTCTCGAATCTGTGCACATTCACCACTCTCCTCCTTTCTTTGGAGCTAAAACTGTTGGAACTGCACGTGGGCTCAAGCTCTCTCAAATCAATCCCTTATCCAGCAACTCCTGTACCTGTTTTCTAATCTCCTCATCGCCTTTGGGGCTCATCCGGTAAGAAGCTTTGTTCGGTAAACTAGCTCTAGGGATGAAATCTATGTGATGACTGATACTCTGCTTTGGTGGCAATTTATCTGGTAGATCATCCACCACAATGTCGCTGAATTCCTACAACGTTTCCTAGATTTCTTCAAGTAAATCAAAAATTTCAGTATGCAACAGCATTGTTCTTGGTCTCCTTACAACAACATATTTCACTTCATCATCTTCAATCTGTTTTAAAAATTATTTTCCACCCACCAGTAACACTTTTGTTCCACTAGTTTCTGTTGTTTCCTCCTCCTTGATGGGCACTAGCATATGCTTAATCCCATGCTTAACAAACTTGTAACAGTTTGTCTTCCCATCATCAACAACTTTCTAGTCATACTGCCACAGTCTACCTAGCAAGATATGACACACATTAATGGGCACGATGTCAGAAATAACTTTGTCCCTATATTTTCCAATATGGAATTCCACGTCGCACTTCTCATCAACTAGGAGTTGGTGACCCTTCTGTAACCATGACACCTTATAGGGGGTTGGATGCTTCAATCACTTTAAACCCAATTTTTCCACTATCTCTGTTGCAACTAGATTATCAGTGCTTCCACTGTCTATAATTAGTTTTTAGCATTTTCCATGTGACTTGCACACAGTCCAGAATAATTCCTTCCTTTGGGTTTGTTCAGCTATTTCTTTTGTCAGTTTCAGCAATACCTTATTCAAGACTAAGGCCTCTCCTATCTTTGGTACATTTTCCACCTCCTCAGGCGGTTCTTCTGTCTGAGCTACATATGCTCTTCTTTGATCAGTCTATTCTCCTTTAGGACACTCAAAGGATTTGTGCCCCCACTTGTGGCACTTATAGCACTGGTAGGCAGCTCCTCTACCTCTGCCATTTCCCCTTCCTCTCTGGTCTGGCCTTCCTCCCCTAGTGCTACCTTCCTTTTCTACTATCCCTGAGGTTTTTGAATTGCTACCCTCTTCACTGTCGTTGGCAGTTCTTCCTTTGCCAAAGCATTGTCCTTTCCCTCTGTTAGCTCATCATCCCCTCCTGGCATTTTTCTCTCTTGTGATCTTTTCTTTTGCCTTGAAGTCACTCTGGTATGCTTCCTCTATGGTTTTTGAAAAAAGAATACTTGCTGTCTTTTCTAGGGTGTCTTCAGTATAACCAGCTCTCAAATTCACCCGATAGAATTCCTCAGTATACTCTTTCACCGTCATTCCTCTTTGCTTCAAATTATGTGCCTGTCGATGTAGAGCAATCTGGTAATCTTTGGGCAAAAACCTACCCTTCATCTTGGTGACCATTCAGGTCCACTTTTTAATTAGTAACTTATTCAACCTTCTCCTCTCTACCTGAACACTATCCCACCATAAGGCCGCATGTCCTTTCATCTTGGTAGCAGCGAATTTAACTCTCCTATCCTCGCCGACCTCCTCACATTCAAAATACTTGTCCAGTTCATTAATCCAGTCCGACAACACTTATGTGGACAAACTTCCATCATAGTTCAAAATTTCAGGCTTTGGCTTGCTGCTAGCAAACAAAACTGACCTTAACAATTTGATCTCAGGTCCTTCTTCGTCTGATCCATCTATTGTAACTACAGCCTCTTCCTCGCTGTCATCTCCTACTTCCAGATCCATTCTCCTTCCTGCTTCTACTGCCGCCAAACGGGCATTCAGGATCCTAATCTCTTCCCTCAATCCCTCATCTACTATACTTCGAATAGCTCTTCCACGACCACTTCTCCCAGCTTCCATTTTATAAGAAAATCAATCAACTATTCTTGCTCTGATACCAAAATTGATTGGACTAGCCCTCATCGTTCTGTCCAGATGCAAAGATTTGATTAATTAAATTATTAATGAAATGATTTTGGGGATCTCCGACGATGGTTTGATATTTTAATGTATTTAATTATTTGGTACGGGTTCTGGCTATGAGGGAGACACTTGTCTTTGCCTCGGATTTCATCCTCCCACCTTATGCTACTCTTGAAACCCTATCTCGCAACTTACCCTGTCATTTTTGACTTTCTTTCTGTTGTGCTGAGGGGGCCTGTTGTTCGGTTTTCACTTGTGATGTTCATTGGGTTACTCTGTGGTGCTCTACTTGAATTCTTCAGCCACAACTCTACTCTGTTGGCTGGTCTGTGCTGGTATATTGTTGTTTTCAGTGGCTTTTCTTTTTGTTGGTCCGTCTGAGGGTTTTTGGGCTTGTCTCTCGGTGTTCTGCAAGTGGCCTCCTCTGTTCTGGAAATTCTACGACGCAATTAATGGTTGCTTCCTCTTGAGTGTATTTGGTATCATTGTTGTTTTATTTAATTGTTATTTCTATGGCTTCACTGTCTCATTTGTCTTCTGGTCACTGTGTATCCAGGTTATAGCCACGAGGTGACCCGGTGTTCGACCTCTGCTGGTGGTTTGACACAGGTAAGCTCTCGTTCATTGATTCAATTCCTACTTTGCATCTTCTGTCGGTACTAGTAGTTTGTGCTCCTTATGAGCAGGGTTTCCTTGTCGGTTCACAGCTTGTTGAGACTTCTCCTCTTGTGATTTTTTGACTCCTCAAATGGTAAGTGACAAATCCTTACCTTGTTTCCTTCATTCGGTTGTGGTTTTCATTCTTCCCGCTGTTAACTACTGTGTGCGGTGGTTGCAGGTGGTTGGTCGGCATGCTATTATGGCTTCGGCTCCTCTTGTGACTTGTTAGACCCGGTAGGGTCTTTCCATGTATCTTTTGCTTGGAATCTATTAATAGTTCTGGTTTGGTTTAAGGATTCGACCTCTCTATCGGTCGCTCAAGTCCACATTGTGGTCGTTGTAGTAAATAGATAGGTTGCTTGGTTTGTTTTTAATTTGGAATTATGAGAGTCAAATTCTTATTCAGGGTTTCGAACCCAGGTTCCTCTAGCTATTTTGTAATATGAATTTGTCCTACCTTGGGAATATAAATGAATTTAAAGACTTCTGTAGTTTTTCTTCAAACAATATTTGAAAGGAAAAAATAATGCATGTTATTTCGTATGGTACCTAGTCATAGATGTTGTCTTCTTGCCGGAAATTTGGTTGTGCTTATTATGAATCCCTGTATCATTTGTCTTTATTACACGCTCGATACTCTTTAGGAACTGTTGGTAGTTTTTGTGAACGTTTGTTATTTTTTTGACGCTTGTTCTCTCCATGTGGCTATAGCAACACTTCCACTAGCTCTCGGTATTGTTGTCTCTGATATTCTAGATGCCTATTAGAAAAATTAATCTGCCAGCTTTGGTCTCTGTTTGGAAATACACTCAATTCATCTTAACAACAGAAAAGAAATATAATCTTGTTACAAAATGGATTCAAATGATTTCAAAAGTTTCTTGTATGTTTCTATTATTCTTCTGCTATGATGGAAATCAACCTTTACAATGTTTCGTGTTTCTCATTTTGTATGATTTGTTGAATAGTTTTAAAATTGTCAACAATTACATGTAGTTACCATGAGTAACTATTAATTTCCATTTGTCTAAATTCTGTAATTAATTTAAAAACAAAGTTTTTTTTTTTCTTAAAAAAAAAAACATCTTAACAAAAATAAAACAGAACTTGTCATCGTGTCCCAACTGCTAATAACTAAGAAAATAAAAATAAATAAATAAACTCAGGTACAATGACTTGTGAACCTGTTAACTTATGAGACAAAGACTTCCTCTGGTTCACCCCTAGTTGGATGATCCTACATCATTGGATATAAAAATAAAAAGTGAAGCAAATTAAATTAAACGAGGTTTGATACTCTAGGCACTTGATAGACATTGAGTTAGATGGACCTAGTGTGAGTGAATTTTGCAACATAACATAAATATACATAATTAGACAATATACTTTTATCACAAAAGTTTTACCTTTAAATTTATTTTTTTTTAATGGCCACACAAGCCACTTTACCGTCTTATTTATTTTTAAAATAAAAAATTATGTTTTATTATATAACATCACTAATAATAAAATTAATCATAAACTAAATGGTTTAAATCAATATCAATGCCTTCCTTTTTTAATGTAAAAGATATCAAATACACATTTATACCATTACACAATAAATTTATAATACAAATTTATACCACTACAAAATAAATTTATAATAACTTATTATAAGAAAGATAGTTGTGAAGAAAACTTTTATAGTGTTTTTTTATTGATTATATTAATATAAATATGAAAGTTATGTATATACACAAGTGTCTTATAAACCGATA
>APFE030654970.1:0-14213 GCA_000404065.3 Pinus taeda
AGAGAAAGATAGTTTTTGATTGGCTTGCTTGTCACTAGATATCTTTAGATACTAGGAAGGTCGATCTTGTCTGCAACCTCGACTCATTCCGCGTGACACTCCCCGATACCATTTTTAACTTAAGCCTTACAGTATTCTAACCTATCATCCCGTTTTATATATTTAACCCCCCATTTTATAAATCCTGACCCTCACTAAACCTTTGAAATATATTAAACCCACCGCATTATTTAAACCCGACCCCACTTCCCACTCACCCCTCGCAACTCCGCACATGATAGACCTCCGATCAAACACTCCTAGATCCGACAACCCATATCCATATTGCATACTCCCATCATCCTATTGTTAACATCCCAAAAGCACGTGAGATTCACGTTTTTCCCAAGTGCTCTTTTGCTACGTCGCAGCCCCACATTATATCACATGCTTTCAAAAAATACCGCCCTTCACTCAAAAGAAATGTGATATGCCATAAAATGACCTCCCCGTGTAAAGGAAAACCGCCCACTATTCATTTATTAATCTCGCTCCCAAATTTAACCATTGTTGGTTAAAAACCAAAAAAGCCTGTTTTTCACTCTTTTCACTGTTATTTCATTGCAAACACATCTCCTGACCAATTCTGAAACCCTAAAGCTCTGATCAACCATTTTAACCAACTTTACAACTAGAAGATGTTGCAAACTCCAATTTCAGGTAGCACACAAACAATTGAAGCCTCAGAAACCTCCACTGCTACCATAAAACCCTGTCTTCACACCAAATCTCCATTTTCCCAGATATTCTTGAAAGAACCAGAACAACCCTCTACTTAAGATTTTCACAGTAATTATAAAAGTTTAATTAATTGAACTAATTAAAAAACTGTCCCAAGCTAAAAGAAACCCATTGTGCACTCAAAATCCCTTCTTTGCACATTGTATTCACCCTTCCCACTGTTCCAGAGCTCCTAACCCTACTCCTAAAGCAACAGAAGAGTAATTCAATAGAATAAACCAAATTATGGCTTCACAAAGCATTCTAAATGAGAAACCCCTACAAACCCCTCACCTGGATGTTGACCATCTCCCATTGGCTGACAGAGATTTCCAAATTAAAAACACAATCTCCCCTAGCCATCTAATAAAACTCCACTAATGGAGTAAAAAAAATTCCTGAACCAAAATGATGATATTCATTTATGGGAATCAAATTTTCCCAAATACTTGTTCCCACAGGTATACCAGTTCCCTGAAATCATCAATCTATGACAAAATTGTTATATCCCAAGCCAAAGAGCAATAGTCTCTCACAACCAGCAAATTTTGGTTACAATCATTGTAGAGTCAATAAACCAAATGCTACAGATCCAACCAAACCCAAATGAGACCCCATTTTCCATTGAAAACCTACTTGAACTCTACTTGAAGCTGGACCTTCCCAAGAGGACTCAAATCTTTCAAACTTTCATCCTAGAAGAGTCTCATACTCCTACATACAGTCCTCCATACTCCGCCACCATTTTCTCTGAGAGGGCTAGATAAATTGTAACATGCTCTCTTGTATCCTAGGATATACCACTGATGAGCATGTAGATGAGTCAATACTTGCTTTCCTCTCTATTTTTTTCATAGGCAAGCCTCCAGCTTCAATTTTCAATTTTTCCTAGTACTTGGCAGACAGGATCCATGATCAATTGATCAGACTGCCAAATGAAAGAGTATTCAAATACTCTTTTATATTGTTCCACATGTTCCTATATTTCTAGTCAGACAAGTTTCCAGTCAAAATCCAAAAGTTGGACACTAAGGGCCATCCCAGATCAGTCATCTTTTGGACACCCTTACTCCAAAATTATTCCACTATTTTCAGCTACAAAGAGTTAATTGATTCCTTTGTTCATCTAGTTGTCAATATGCTAAGCAGTAGAAATCAATTTAGGATTAGAGATGAGATAAAGAGAGTTTTGCAGTTGTCTAAGAACAATAGAATAGGAGACTGGTACCTATACCATGATCACATTGAAGTTAGAATATATGGATGCCATCTCACTCCCTATAAGTTGCCCAAATATCTTATCGTGAGGATATTTGCATTAGAATATATCAGGTAGATTATAAACTCAGATGATGTGAATTTCCTATCAACTAGGAAGATAACACAATTCAAGATAAAAAAAACCAGATTGATCCTTTTATCTATAATAATATGGAGGTTGGAGAAGAAGCAGAGAAGTGTTTATAGGAAATGAAGTTCAGTAGCAATTTTAAATGGAAGTATGACCCTTTAGGAGTTATAACACACTAAGGATCAAATTCAAATTGATCCCTTTCATGCATGACTCTAGGGTAGACATTGAAAAATATGCCAACCAGTCAGAGTGGTCAGAAAATACCTTGATATATATGGAGAAAAAGAAGGATAATAGTTCCATTCTGCATACTCCTGCCTTGCAGTACAAAATTACAAAAAGGAACAAGGAAGAAGGTTCTTGCTCAAGTATAGATACTACACATGATAGATTTGAAATCATGTATAGGAAGAAGCCCAAGCTAAATCCTGTCAGTGAGCAAGAAGAGCAAGAAGAGATAGTTGGGATAGTTGACACACTTCAAATCATTGATAGAGAAACAATGGTTAGAGAAAATACAAATCCATTAGTTTCAGAGGAAACTCATCAACCTTCCACCTCTAATACTTAGAGCATTCAGAAACAACTTAGCATTGAGGTCACATCATCAAGCAAACCAGTGGATAACGCAAAAAACATAAAGGAGAAGTATAAAGAGATCAAATTAATAAATGAGGCATTAAAAGCTGAAACATATGCCCAATATTTCAAACAGACTCCTAGCAATCAGAATAAGTTAATGTTAGCTTTTGACATTAAAACTGGTAAAATGCAAATGACCTTTTTACAGCCTATAGTCCAATAGCCTAAGTCATCAATAGACTATAGGAAAACATAATTTGAAGTTTTGGCCAGGGATGTTCACCCTATTGATCAAATTGAATTTCATAAGTAGGTAGGAGAAATGATCTACTCAACAATGACCAACAAGGCCATAAGTGCCCAAAAAGTGCAAAATTATCTAGACAACATCACAACACAGTTTAAGCTAGAGAAATCATCCTCACAGGCAAAAGATAATAGAATCAAGTCACTAGAAGACTTGGTTATTGAGATTGGATATAATCCAAATGACATCAAGGATGCAAAAAAGCTCATAAAGAAGAAAAATGAAGACGTTGTTGCATTGAAGAAGCAACTGAAGTTGCCTCCTTGTAAACATCCATAGACCAAGGAGGTTCTAGAAAGCCAAAGCCAGAAAGATGAAATGATGGACCTCATTCTTCAATTGAATGCTTAATTAAAAGAAATGGACAATGAATTGGACAATTTAATACAATTGAAATAGGCCAACATTGAGACAACTACTGCTACTTCTATTCCTATAGTTACTACAACAGTTCCTTCTACTTTGGCAACGTAATTGGCCCTAGCAGCACCACTAGCTGCAACACTTCCAATTGCATGAACCACTACTTCAGCAACAGGTTCAACAATAGCAACAACTCATCCTAGTGATGAAGCAGCTAAACTAGTCAAAGATATGGAGGATATGTCCATCTAGACCATTGAAATAAATAGACTTAAGGAACAAATGGAAAGTCTAGAGGATGAGAAGAAACTAGCTCAAATTATGCATAAGAATGCAGTTTAGAAGACAAACATGTTGAATGAAAAGATAGGGAAGCTGGAGAAAAATTAACACTGAAAGAGCCACTAGCCCAAGAAAAACAACTTTTATGGGCCAATATCATTGACTCAGTCAATGATATTTGGCCATCTATATAGGTGATATTTGTGCAAAATGACTTGGTCAAAGAGTCTGGTGAGGCAATTCAAAGAGTTAGAGCCAAAGTTAGAAATATGCCAGAAGAAGCCTCAAGAATAATTCAGTTCCTTAACTCAAAGAATAAATATGAATTACAAGAAATTGGAATAGCTGACAGAACTGGGACCATACTAGAGGTTAAAAAGGTAATCACCAAGAGGAACATGATGACACAATTTGAGGACATGTGCCAAACAATGGAGCTGGCAATAGGAAGGTTCATGGTGAAATTTGATGCTTTGAGGTAGAAAGGTCTACCTAATCCATTGGAAATTAATGACAGATTAATGCCACATGAAGAAGTCTATGATAAGAGAATCAGAGAAGTGGCAAAGGAACAAGCCAACAGTTCCTCCATGAAAGGGATGCCTATAGGAAAAGTCCTTTACCATGCTTTTGAGAACCTCTTTTACCTCTAGCATGAGGTAAAACATATTTTTGTAAACAAGCCCACCTTTGCAAAATAGACAAACGCTAATGAAGTCTATAGGAGAATGGTAAATATTAAATTACCAAATACAGAGACTTGGGAAAAGTTGAATGCCTTACTATAAAAATGCAAGATAGTGAATACAAAGCAGTCAAAGTAAAACATCAGATAACCTAAGTCTAATAGTATCAGATGAAAGAGTATCAGTCAAAATCCAGAGTAAAAGGACAACCAACGTAGAGCAACAACAAAGGAGAAAAAGTTGCAAAAGATCAAAGTATAAAACAACAAAATCAGTAAAAGAAGGGGCAGCTAGCCTTTTAGTTTCCTAGGTGTCTCTATCTTCTTGCATGAAGATATTTATTTTCCTTGAATAATTCCTAATACAGTTTAGGATATTTTGTAACTATTTTTTGTATAAATACTTCATAATTCGAAGGATAGAGTGTGGATTACTGAACATTTCTATAGTCATATTGATCTGAAACTCAAGGGTTTATTGTAAGATTTTCAAGTCAGCAAACTGGACTGAGTAATAAAGGCATTGAATTATAGGATTTAGGTGTTGGGCCACTTCAGTGAAGTGTCTTTCATTTGTCAAATTGGTATTTTCTTAAGTATTTCACAAACATACATGCTTTTTCCAATTTGAATGAAATAACTGGAATTTTACATCAGGATTTGTTTAAGTACACTCGATATTGAATAATTATTCATTTTAATGTTTTCTTATGATATCTAGAGTAGGGAATTCTTAATTTCTCCCTAGTTTTGATTGACCTTATTCATTTCTCTCATTATCCGGTTTGAGGAATCCTTGATTGCTCCTTAACCGCGACTGAAAAACCGCTTCACCATCCAGCCTAAAAGATCTGAGTTTAGTTAGCTACCTTGCACTGTGAACACTATCTTTAGAACTTGATTCAGTCATGTTTTCTTGACATTTGGCCTCCATGGCCCAATGGTAAAAAGACATGTATCTATCCATATGAATCAATGATTCCACCACCAAATCAAATAAAAAACTAACCAAGCTTTAAATAACTAGCCCAAAATAAATTAACTCAACAAAGTTAAATCATAAAGAGAGAGCCCTTTCTGAGCATTAGGAAGGCTATATCCTAATACCAAAAGTAGGTTTGTGGTTACCTCTATTATTTCGTTCATGACAACCCTAGGGAAATTTTAGAGTGATAACACATTGTATAGTTCTAACCCCCAGATTTGGGTATCTGGGGGCACAGTTCCCAATATGCATATACTAGCCAGGAGTGTAATAGCCCCCCCTCATTTTCAGGTCTTCATGGTTATTCATTGGTTGACATGAACCCTTCTTATCTCAGTCAAGGAGTTATGGTTAGTTATGTGGCGAGCGAGAACCCTCAACAAGGTCTCAATCAATCCATAGGGGAACCCTACTCACAACCTCAAATGAGTCAAAGGGGCACTCCTTATCCTGGGGGAACTTCCATCCCCCAACCTAACAACCCTTATGGAAACCCACAATACAATACCATACCCCAAGGCACTTACTATACCATGCAACTTATGTATAATATTGGAAAGAACACGATGGGAGGACCGCAAGGATCCTCAAGTCATATTTCATTGCCTTGGTCTAATTCAGGGGCATCAAACACCTTGCCTTTCTTGGTACAAACTCACAAATGACCCCATCTATCACAACTTACTTGGGCCACCAATCTCGTATAAAATACTGACAAACATCCCAAAGTTCGAAGGGAAACAAGGGGAGGATCCGGGTACACACATCACCACCTATCATCTATAGTGTGTTTCTAACTCCATGGTGGATGATAGTATCCAGCTACACCTCTTTCACTGCACCCTTACTCGAAATGTAGCCAAGTGGTACATTGAGTTACCACGTGCATTAGTTAATACCTTTGGCACTTTAGCGATGGAATTCTTAGATCACTTCCAGCTACCCATCCACTATGAAACTAGGATATAACGCCTCACCTCATTATGTTAGGACACTACCACCCACATCTCTGATCATATACATGAATGGAGACATAGGTGGAGGTTAGTCAAAGCTCCTCTCCCAGACTATCTATTAGCGAATTGGTTCTGCAAGTCTCTACTCCCCCAAATCGCTAAAGATGTTGCCTTAGGTGGTGCTGTCACAAAAAACCAATCAATTCATCATGACCAACACTTAGATCTGATGTATTCATAGTTTGAAACTTTATACGACATCATTCCCAATGCCCTCGCAACTCAAATTCTCCCACTACTCAGCAACCTAGAGCGCACGTCAATGGGATTATCGTCGCAACCTCTAGGGTTGCTAGAAAACAACTCAGCAATCAAATTGCCCAGATGTCAGTTGACCCCTCTACCAAATTGACTTCTCTTCCTACCACTGTGATAAACTCTGTGTAGTCTACACAAAAACTCGGTGGTAAGAAAAAGAAGAATAAGAAAAAGACCGCTGCTTCTAAAGAGCAGTCAACAAAGGAGTACAACCCAAAGAAGAAGGCTGCTCCTCCCTATGATGATGGAAAGGATAAACCCTCCAGATTCCCTTACAAAATCTATATCGAAGACCACATGACCTACTGATGTTCGCTTCTTTAGGAATGTGGAGTTTTCATTGCTAAAAAGGACACTGGCATGACCCCTGCTGTCCTGAATAATCCTTTCCCTGCTCAGAAGTAGCAACACCTTATTTCAAACCAATCCTAACCCCTGCAAGGGGGAAATATCCTTTAGTTGGTCAAGGACCATCTACCATTTACACCTTTGAAATGGTAGATCTACAAACCAGACCTAAATCTTATGGAGCTCCAATCACTCATGTAGAGGAACCCTCCTCAAGTCAAAATCCAATGCCGCCTAACAATATTCATATCGAAAGACTGGTTGTTGATCTTGTGATTCACCCCCTAAAGGGGTAATTCGTCACACAATGCATAATACATCTACATGTGCTGTCAAAAGCTACAATATTATCGAATATTTGGTGTAAGCACTATCAGCTATGCCGTCACTCAAAGTATTACAAACCTATCCAACACAAAGGAAAGCTTTGCTTTCGACAATTGGTGGTATTGACCTGCAGGATTCCATGCTTGCAATTTTCGACATGGACAAATGTAAACCTCGTCTTTCACACCATCTTGCATTTCATGTGCAAATATTTTTGAAAGGGCGAGGAATAGATAGAACTATCGTTGACGAAGGTGCTTCAACCTACCCTTCACCATCTAGGTTGGAGCCGATTGCAATCATGAGGAAATTCCAAGCTTCACCTACCCTTTTAAGAATTTCTGCGATGTTTTCCCTTAGTCTTATGAGGAAATGCATGGCATAGACCCTTCTATTATCAAGCATGAGATCAAGAAGTATCGAGAATTCTTTTTATGGTATTTTTCTTGCTTGTTAATCTGAAAATTCCTTGAGTCTCCTTCTTCAGGCTCGTTAAACTACCATGAAGAAGACCGAGCATTATTTTTATGGTATTTTTCTTGCTTGTTAATCCGAAAAACCCTCGAATCTCCTTATTCGGGCTCATTAAAATACCACGAAGAAGATCGAGCCTTCTTTTTATGGTATTTTTCTTGCTCATTAATCTGAAAAATCTCAAGTCTCCTTCTTTGGGCTTGTTAAATTACTACAAAGAAGATATGAGCGCTTTATTTTATGGGATGTATTCTTTGTCTAAAATTGAAAAATACCTGAATTTTTCATCGTCGGGCTCGTTAAACACTTACGATGATGGTCTGAGTAACTCCTTTTCCCTCTTTTTCTAGATCACTAAACCGAAAAAGATTGATTGAGCATTCTTTTTTGGGACTTTTTTCTCACTCATAAAATTGAAAAAACCCCAAGTTCCCTCTCCAGGCTCGTTAAAACTTATGAAGAAGCTCCTAGCATTCTTTTTAGGAACTGTTCTCGCTCGTTAAAGTGAAAAAACCCCTATTTTTTGTCATTGAGCTCATTAAACACTTACGACGACAATATGAGCGCTTTCTTTTTTGGGAATATTTCTTTCTCTTAAATCGAAAAATCCCCGAGTTTTTCCCTTCTTCGGGCTCATTACATCTATGAAGAAGTAATGAGCAGTTCTTTTACCTCTTTTTCCTCGCTCACTAAATTGAAAAATATACCTTGAGTTTTCTTCATTTGACTCGTTAAAATTGTATGAAGGTATTGAGTTTGTCGTCATGTGACTCATTAAAATTTCACGTTGAATATCGAGTTTACTCCGTCTCCTTGTACTCGTAACAAAATGAGGCAAACATATATTGAGCATAGGTTTCTCTTTATCCAGACTCAATATATTAACTTATGGAAAAGGAACCGTTATGAGTATACTATTAAACTTTTGTTGCACCTGGTTAACAACTATGACAAAGGGACCACCTTAGAGTCGTTTTTTACAATATTTTTTGACTCTCGAAATGTGAAAAGACCACCGAGTTGTGTCATCTTGAATCATTAAATTACACAGATGAGGAATAAAGTTTCTCTTTTTATGATCCTTTTCAGACTCTTAAGACATGAAAAGATCGACGAGTTTTCCTGTCTGGACTCATTAAATTAATTAGATAGCGCATAGAGTTTCTCTTTTTATGGTTCTTTTTAGACTCTTAAAACATGAAAATATCGATGAGTTTACCCGTCTGGATTCACTAAACTAATCATATGGAGAAAGTGGAAAATACAATTGCGTTATGTTCCATATTTTGAAAGAGTTTTTTGGCAGTAGCCAGTCCCTTGAACATGGCACTCCCTCAGATAAACCTTCCTTGTGATGGCCTCTCATTATAAATCTTCCCATCCTATGAGTTTAGCCTATATACCCCGATGTTCTTGCATCTCTGTATCCTAACACTCTTTGGTGTTCATGAGTCTAGTGCTGCATGGTTAAAACTGTTGTCAGGCCTTCTATTGTTCAAGGGAAAACCTTTAACTTTTGTTTCCTCCTTCAAACCATCAAGCATATCCTACCATCATGTCCTCTGTCTCTTTGACCCAATTCTCAAAACATTCCTAAAAAAAATCATTCGTGTCTCGGTTCGTGTCAACAGATGTAGGAAACCTTATTGCCTACCTTTCGACAGGTCTCTTCCTATCGAGTTCAACACTCTACCTAGGAAGAAGACCCATAAACACTTCAGTGCCTTGGTACTTGCAGACATCAGTGGCAGACATGAGGGCTTCATTCAATGAACCTCATATATATCACGTGCGTTTGTGGCATATTAAAGAATACCCTTAATTTGACTACATATTGGAAAATACCTCTAAAAAACACATTATTTAACCCCTTACTAATATGATCTCAATACACCTTCCTAATTTAAAAACCCCTACTTTCACTAGATATTGGACGTATCCATTTTTTCATTAACATTTTTTATGCCCCTTTATATTTTTTCATTAAACTTGGGCTCCATTTTTTATACCTGCCAGTATAAAAACCCTTTAACCCCTATATATCACCCACTATATTATGTGATTTTTTCCTCAATAAATATCCCCCAATTATAACCCACGTGGTATGGTATTGCTCCCCCAGTGAAGTCCTGGTGGTGGCAGGTCACCTTGTGTTTGATCAGGGATTTTCATTATTAGCTCTTGGTTAAACAACTCTACGAGTTTTCGATGACAAAAACATTTTTCACACTCATTAGATTGTATTGTGCATCTTGGAGACCATCACCATTATCGATGGCCATCCTCGCATATATTAATGGTCTCCATTATTGACTAGTAATCAGACGATTTCATGCATGTTTGACATCAATTCCTATATTCACATTTATCGATCTATGCTTTTGTGGTGAAGCGGAAATCAAAACCTTGGGTAGAGGCTTGCATCACTTAGCCTTGTTTCCTCTCCCAAGTTGCATTTATTGTTTTTTGGAGATAGCTCATCAGAATGATCCTATTATGAAATAGGTTCCACATTATGCTTATCGACGACCAACATCGTCATATCTCTTTTCTGAGAAAAATCACTCTGACATAGCTACTGAGCGTGGGAATTCTCGACTCGGGACATGATTTTAGTTTTTTTATATATATGTGTTGTATCAAGTTTCTTGTACCACCCAAACTCCAATCCTCTATCTCTTTTTTCCAAAGAAAAGGATAGTTAAATATAAAGTATTTTGGCCATCATTGCAGCCTCTGATCTCACACTTTATGGGTTATCTATTATAAAGGAAAATGACCTCCTTATCGTCTCAAAGGAGAAAGACATGATGACTGAAGGACTGCCCAATTTCACAAGCCCAATTGTCAAGCTAACACTGCCTAAACACTAGAAACCTATGTTATAAAGCTTCCTAGCAAGGCTAAGGGTGCGTTAGTGCCCAAAGTAACTCTATTTGTTACCTCGGGAAGAGTGTTACTGAACCCTAATGAGTTTCTATGGGTCAAGGGAATGAGTTGATTGAGAAAATATCCCTAGATTCTCTCCTATGTCAGCTCATAAAAGCAGGGAAACATCAGAACTTGACCTATTTGGGGGAATTAATAATTCCTAATGGAGTATGAAAATGGGAAAGAGCACAAAGGCATGGAAGCATCACTGCTTTTGCCTAATGGAAATCATGAAGGACTTGGCAACCGTAATCTCACATGCTATATATGCAAGGCTAGGGCCATTGTGAAAAAGGGTCAAACTATTTTAAAGGATTCCCTATTTGACTTTTGAGAAAAGTCTCAAACTAAGGCATCAAAAGATGTTAAGAAGGGAGAGAGAGAGAGAGAGGAGCTGGAGGGGTAAGGGAAGGCTGATGCAACTAATGGATGTAATCACTCTTTCTACATCAATATAGAACTAAAATTGTGTTGTCCACTTCGAGATGTTGATAGTATGACTTGTTTGTATGTTTATTCAATATCATTAGCATGAGTGGCTTATTTATATGCAACTAGATATCTTTATATGTTCATGCATTACTTATCAATGTTTTATGATTTGATATTACTCTTGTCTTTTCTATGTGCAGGTTTTGATCTGGAGCTGGCTCAAGGGTCTTCCGCTTAGCTGCATTATGCTCTCCAGCAACACCACACTAAGGCTCGAGGTAATAATTCCTTCTCGCTTCGATATTCATTTGTTAAACATAGATATGCATGTATATTTATGATAGTTGTACCTAATTGGCTGTCTGCCAAGGATCCTGACAAGATCCTTGAGGGTTTCTACATCACCAAACACCCATGCATTAATCCCTATAGCATCCTCTAGCATGGTGATCTACGAAGATATGAAGTTGTATCTAGACAAGGACATCAAACTGAAGTAACAAGAGGTGAATGAAACATTCGCAGGTAATTTTGGGGAAGACCTTAAAGACTGTCAAGCGTACGTGAACATTCATAAGCCCAGCCTGTACCAAATTGCATGCAGATACCCCACATTCCCATATGCGGATATGATTCACTGGATCGTCTCTCACACTGACCCCGAGATGATGACCTTGAGTAGTGTTAGTGGGAAGAATATTGCAACCTTTTGGGCATGAGATTACGATGAGATGTATAATATGGATGAGCCCATGACTGTCATGATCCCTCCGTTCAACTTACCCAACAACAGAGGCCACTCCAGAGATATTCTGAAGGATTGGGTAAAGGAGGCAGCTCTTTTCAAGATGACCCCTAATCAGATAAGATGAAGATATTAAGGAAGGCATACCAATACTTGGTCATATTCGCATGTCAACTGAGTGGCCAAGTGAGCACTGAGACCTTCCCTTAGAGTTGGGTGGTCGTGCTAGACCAACTGGCTAGAGAAGGAAGATCATGCAACTGGTTCGACATACTGGCTCATCAGTGCAACAAAAAGTCACGAAGCCTCGATAGTCACCCAAAAGCATGCATGCAAAGATTACACATCTGACTACATTCTAGATGCAGTATGTGCCTGACATGCGTTCTTGGTCTTAGAGTGCGCACGATCACTGGTGGAGACTATTGTGAGCACATACTCAAGCTACTCTCTGAGTGCATCTTCAAAGGAGTGATCAAATGGTTTTCCGACCAACTTGTCACCCGAGTGTACAGGTTAATTTTTCAAACAGCATCCACCCTACATGTCAGAAGAAGCGATGAAGGCATTGTTAGGCATTACAGATTGGTATGACTCACTGGATGGCATGTTCATCTGAGTGTTCAGTGTGGAGAAGCCTTTGCGTGTTCTACCAAAGTTTGCTTTAGACATGGTTGTCATGCAGGGAGTAGCGTATCATATCTTAGCAAGATTAACAGCTAGGTTGCAGCAGAAGAAGAAGGCACCTTGCCCACTCTTCCATTACGGATTGGGTTATAGAAGATTCAGAGAATCAAGCAAGTGGATGTCGAATTTGAACAAATGAGGAAGTACCCATTCGACCTCTGAAGCTTTATCCCATATGACCACATTGCATTGTGAAGGATTACTACATGAGAGTGTCGTTCAATTGGATCCATGGGGCATTTCATTGGGTTGAGGAAGACTAATGGAGGTATTGTTACCACTACTCTAGACCCAATGAATAGGTCGATTTCACCATATAATGGTTAGCACGGTAGCATGAAGCAACACCACAGAGAAAACCAGCAGTAGTAGCAGTAATAGCAACAATAGAGGCAATAGAGCCAAGCATACCTGTGCGTGACAAAGGGAAGAGAAAGATTTTCGACCACATGGAGGAGGAATAAAGTTGCAAGTTTCGAGTGGATTGACTTGTATAACAAGTAGCTAAGGCTATTCAGGCAAAGAGGCAGCAACACGATAGTTGTATTGTGTGAAGCCAGAGGGAGAAGAAGAGAATGGGAGAAGCAGAGAAGTACTTGCACGAACTGAGAGAGCAACTTTAGAAAGAACAAGAGTTGCGCCAACATGAGAAGGAAGCTCAGTAGTAGTAGATTCAGCAGGGGGCACATCACGTGTAGATAGATGAAGTAACGCCCATACAAGTAGTTGATTCTTCTGAATAATTGGCATCAGTTGAACAAGGTGAGCCCTCGCAGGGGAAAGACTATTCTCATGAGATAGAACAGGATCTTGAACAGTTGGATGTAGACATGGAGCAACCGAAACTGGAATAGGACACTGACCTCATGCCTCACCACATAAAGGTTGACTCGCCCGCTTGAATGCATCCAGATGATAAGGAAGTCTCGAATGACCAAGGATGCACTGAGATCATTGGTGGTAAGCTAGAATCAGAGATGCGCAACAACACCTTTGATGAATCTCAACATAGAGTTGTGTAGCCAAATAGAGTACCAACTCTGAAGGACCCAACATCCCTTGCACAAGTTGAAAACAAGTGATCATGACTGATGTGCACAAGGACCCACCTACCTTGGCCGATGCAACTAGAGTGTATGCTGAAGCCAATAGATCCAGTGTTCACTTCCTCATAGCTGAGAATGAGCAAATGGTGAAGGAACTACAGGTGGCCAAGAAGGGAGTGTTGGCATTATGGCTAAAGTGTTGTCCTTGACGGCAACCCATACAGGTGGTGGATCACTGTACAACAGGTCAGTAGCAAAGATTGATGATTAGCTCTCAAATATTGAAGAAAATAAGGAGTACACAGGCACACAGTTCAAAAGGTGCGGACATGCAGGTCGGTGTTACATAAAGTGCGTACATACCTGCAGTTATCCTGTTCAGGAGGTGCGTACCCCTAGTGCACACATTTCAAGGCAAAGAAAAGCACACGTGGGGTTTCTTATGTTTTACACTTGGTCTTTTAGTCGACGGTTTTATGTTATTATGGTGTCGGCCCGTGGTATTAATCCATGATTTAAGGAAGAGCTTTACTATATAAAGAAAAGGAGATCATTTGGCTTAAGCATGTTTTTGGTTGAATATCTTATGAGGGCAAGATCTGGTCTAGATCTAAATAAGGCGAATCTACTGA
>APFE030654970.1:14872-33413 GCA_000404065.3 Pinus taeda
CACCTTATATCATGGTGTTCATGTGTGTGCCTTATGTGTGATGATCTATTCTATGTTACTTCATCTGTTAACTGATAACATGGTTGATAATGTTCTAATGCACTCATTGAAGATCAATTAACTTAATCATAAGAAGTTATGGAAGTACCATATATGAATCTGATTATGGAAATGAAAAGGTTTTATTAATGTGATAATACTGATTCCCCCCCCCCCCTCTCAGTATTATTTCCAACAGGGAGGAGACTTGGTGACAATGTGCATCCGAGTTGAACTGAAGAAGGAAATACTAGATGAAGTATTGTCCTTGGACATAGTCATGCGAGCATTGTACTCCAAGTTTGGTATTGTGCATCAAGCAGTCCTTCATCTTCATGGATGGTAGCATCAATGTGTGAGAAGATCTTACATCTTGAAGAACATACATGTTGTCATTAACAACATGTAGGCATGGATGATGAAGTACAAGGGATCCTTGCTTCATTTTCCCAAGATGATGAGAGCCAATGCAGTTGAGTTGCAAGCACATATCTGGAGTCAGATCCAGAACTATAAGGACCTACCGCAACTCATCATTGGAATATAGGCTTCCCATGAATGAGTATTCAAGATCATGGAGGTTGTGGTGCACACACATGCGATTCCATCACTTGGGACTCTCACCCAAGCGAATACCAAGAAGTAGGTCCAACAAGAGCTTGAATCCTACTTCAACAAGTTGATGCACATCACCACCAGTCCAGACTTGTCTAATAGTGTATACATCATGTGCAAGTATGTTGTTGGTCCGGCCACATTGAGGAAAATGATGTGCATACTCTTAGATGAGTTGGACAGAGGAGCCCAAGTAGTGTACCCAGATTCCATGGATGCAAGGTTCAGGTTCCAGACGAATGTCACAGTGGAACACACTGACATTATCAGAGACTACCAATATTGGCACTAATATGTTATTGTTGAGTAGCATGAGGATGTCGAGCAGTTGGACTTCTATAGTTGTGTAAGTGAGAGTGGTGTCTAGTTTGTCTTGTTCAAGCTAGTTCACATGGGTACATGTGCATTGTAATATTGAGTCATGTCAAGCGTAACTCAAGTGTCAAGAGTGAATGTAACAGTCATGGAGTAGGTGAAGATTCATGAGGGCAGTTGAATGGTCACAAAGGGGAATTTCAATGGTCACCCTACCCTTTGCTATAAATAGTCCCTCATAACTCATTGTATAGGCTTTTGGTTAGCCAAGATTCTACTAAGAATATCTTGAAGAAGGCTTGGATAGTATTGTAACGCGCCTTGGCTTCTCCACTGCATGAAGCTAGTACATCTCTTTGGACAAGTAGGTCATGTGGCTGTAACATTCCACTGTTGAGGCTAGAAGATTTACATGGTGTATTGTATGATTGTGACTTACACTTCTTTAATAATAAGAGTCGTCACATTTTCATGCATATGTTGTTATTGTAGTTGGATTGTTCTAGTTTCCTTAATGATATATGTTGTTTAACTTATGTACTTGTATATGAATTGATTTGTATGAAATTATATGAATCTGTTGTTAATGTGTTGCATATGTTATTAATGTTGTCACTGTCCGTGTTGATTCCTTTGTCAAACATCAGACAAGTGTTTCTCATGAACCTTCCTATATCAACCCTCACACTCATCTCAGACTAATCTATGAGTGTTGTTCATGTTATCTTACCTTATATGTTGTGAATATCGCATCTGAGTGGACTTTCTCTATCGGAAGCTGTGCATATCCTTTGTGTGGTGTGTTCCTAGCCGAGTTAGGACTGATCCCTTTCAACCTGGAACTCACCTTCACCTTTCTCTCCCTTAAAAGTCTTGGAACTTCTCATACACATTCCTTGACTCTTTGCATCAGTCACACCTTTTCTACTGATAGAGTTATCTTACTTGCCTCTGTGCAACATTGCGGTCAAGGCATTACCTTACGGCCATTGTTAGGACTCCTACACAAAACGGTTTGAGGTCTAATTGGGACTTCTTACCAGGGAGATCCCTTTGACATGTTGGCGAGTCTAGAACTGTCAACAGTGACGAAATGTTTTTCACACTTACAAATTTTATTTATTTATTTATTTAAGGGATGCTAACCAACAAACTGGCTTTCAAACATCCCAAGGTATGATGGTGCTTGGGAAAGGTTTTAACCATCAATTTTATTAAGGAAAGAGATAATAAAACAAGGTAACTCAACATTATAAGTGTGTTGAGTCACATTATTACATAGGTTAGGTATGGCCTGGTCAAGAAGTGGGAAATGAGGGAGTTATGGCACCAAATTTGCAACAACAAGTTGTAGCACCAGAGTTGCAATAGTGAGTTGTAGCACCAAAGTTACAATAAGAAATTTGTAGCAGTGAGTTGCAACAAGTAAGGAACAATGACTGTGACCAAGATACAATATGTGGCAACATTAAAAACTACAAAACAACATTCTTTTGCACTTCAACCTTGCACACTAACTCAAATATCAATACAAATATGTGTTGGCCCAAAAGTCACACTAAGAAGTGAGGGGTTGATGTGAATTGTGTGAGGTCAATTTCACAATTTTGCAATGTTTCTTAACCATTATGTAACACCTCCTCCCATATTTACCCAATTTCACAAGCTCACCAGGGTAAACATGATACAAGTGTCACTATGACATGACTCGACCTCCAAGTTCCAATTAAGGATGTGGGGCCTACAAACGGAACACATATTGACATCCTACAGGGACTAAAAATCATTCAAGAGTTGAACAACCACCCCTGGTGATAAATTCCTAAGATGGAACGTTTTTCCTCTTACCTAGCATCCCATCTGCACACATAAAATTGAAAGGGGGTGGTCATAGTGTTGGCTTGTTGGGGCCTGACCTAGGTTTGGAGTTAATCAACCAAACAAATCCTTGTATTACTGGCCCTTTCAGCAACAACTCACGGAGCTCAGACTGAGATCTCACCTGAAGTAGTATGGGAAAATGCTAGAATCAAGTTTCTACACCCTTGAGATGTATAAAGGGTTGATTTAGTCCAACTATGAATGCCTTTGTGTAGGTTACTTCACGTACCTCCCTGACTTGTGAGGCCTTCGCGCCCTGTGATATTTACCTTTGCACAACCCTAATCTAGGGGTTGTGGGGATTTTGCACTGCAAGATCAGTGATATGCACTATTTCCCCAAGTCACGCTGTGGATATTACTTATCTTCTTATAACAATTAGTTATCTTCACGTAAACATATACCTTATACTATATTTAGTGATTCAGCACATTCATATAAGTTTCCGTAGTAAATAAACAGTAAACATGCAATTCATACCCAATATACTTCAATGCATAAAAAAAGTAAAGATAGAAATAAATATGGTAAAACTTCTCTTTATTAATGTTCCAACAGTTACATACTCAACCTACCCTGCGCACTCAGTTGCGGACTACTAGGCCTCTACCTACTCAGCTGCAAAGCCTTCTCCTACTCTATGGCCCAATGACAACTGTATACTTCAACTCACTGCTTCATCAATTTCTTAAATCATCGTTCCATGATGCTCTCTCTTTACACTTAGAGCCTTGCTCTATTTATATAATTGCATGGTCCGTGGACCATGGGTAGATCTCTCAAATCGACACTATGTTACAAAAATGAGGGTAGACAACCCTCTGACTATATTAAAACTTTGCGCTTCGCGCCCACAATTTGCGCCAACAATTCACGGAGTCTTTACAATGGAATTAGTCAAAACATGGGCTTTAAGCCCCAAAAATTTCCTTTGGGGATCCCACACCCAACAGGCCTCCAACACAAAAATCATGGCTTGCCCTCAAGTGACTTTGTCGATGTGGAGATCTTCGCGTGGAGACCTCCCATCTTGGCTCGGACAACTGCAAGGTCGGCAATGCACTGAGCGGCTGCCTGCTGAATCTCCTGTACTCGTTGTTTTGAAACCGTGGTGTCCGAACTTCTCCCCCGCATATGTTCCTGCATCCCCTGCATTTGTTACTATGTCCCTTGCATCTTCTTACAGTCCCGGGCCTTCTTTCAGCTACTTGGAGTGCAAATACTGTGCTTTTGTCAGCTAGTCAGATAGTCAGGCCACCCATGTATGGCTTTAATCGACTACCATTCACTTTGCCTGGGAAAGGTTCTCCATTTAGCTTTACTAGCTACACTGCGACTCTGTCAGTAACCTCCTTAACAACATACGGGGCCAACCAATGCATTCTGAACATTCATGGGAATTTATCAAACTTATGGTCATATAGTAACACTAGATCGTTTACCTTGAAGGTGCACAACTTAATATGTCAATCGTGTCAGGTCCTTTTGCGCTACTTTTGTACTTGCTAATGGAGTCCAGCCAAAAATTGTTCCTCTTCAAGTTCCTTAGATTGCGTGAGCCTCCTCTAGGGCTCTGATGTTCATCATACCTATGAGCATTGTTATGCACGGACTAGGCACAATACAATCCATTGGAATTATGACTTCCACTCCATAGACCAACCAGAAAGGTGTCTGGCCTGTCAGTTTCTTGCAGGTTGTCCTATAAGCCCATAATACGTAAGGTATGCATAGGTCCCAATCACTTCACTACGCATTGCATACTTTAGCCAACGCACTCTCCAATATTTTGTTAAATGCTTCTATTATCCCATTGGCTTGTGGGTGATACAGTGTGATCTTCTGATGATACACCTGAAACTCTTCTGTTAGTGTGCTAATTGTTTCATTCAAGAAATGTGTACCATGATCACTCATCAAGATCTTCAGACATCCAAATCATGTCAATACGTGTTCAAACAGAAACTTCACGGCCTTGGTAGCCATGTAATCTTTTAGCGGTTGTGCTTCTACCCAATGAGTCAAGTACTCTATCACAGTGATGATGTATCTTGCACCCATCTTTCCCTGAGGTTTGATGGGTCCGACAAAGTCGATTGCCCACTTTTCAGAGGGTTTCAACATCATTTACAGATTCAAAGGAATCTTGTCCCTCCACGATGGTTTACCTATTCTTTGACATACATCAAAGGCCTTGCAATGTGCTTTTGAATCCTAATGAAGGGTTGGCCAACACAACCTTGCGTGGAGAATCTTTTGCGTGGTCACTCGCACTGCATAGTGTCCTCCTGCAGCACCCCCATGACATCTGCAAGGATATGACTTCATTCAAATTCAGGTAAATACCTTCCCAGTATTTCATCATTGCCCATCTTATATAGGTGCCCCGTGATGACAAAAAAATATGCTGCATGCACCACTAGTTCCTTTTTCTGCTAGACGGAGTACTCTTTCGGCACAGTTCTAGTTGTGAGAAAGTGGATTATGTCTTCAAAGTTTCCATCCGCTATGCGCAAAGAAAATGTTTGTGCATTAGGTAATCCTTCCCCCAGACTAGTAGGTTCCTCTTCTGTCTCAATGTGTGATAGGTGATCCGGTCCCACGTTTAGGCATCCAGGGTTCACAACTACCTAAAAATCATATTCTTGGAATAATAAAAGCCACCTACATATGCGCCCCCCCAACGCAGGCTTGTTGACCAAGTATTTTAGTGTAGAATGATCTGTATACATCTTGAAGTGCCCCCTAGAAAATAGTGCCGATATTTTTGGAGTGTGTACACCATAGCCAATCCCTCATGTTTAGTTGTGTAATAGTTCTTTTATGCTTTAGAAAACCTGCAGCTCGCGAATGCGATAGGGTGATCCAAGCCCTCTCGACCGTCCTATGTTAGTATTGCTCCCAACGCTATACACGACACATCCACATGGACATGAAGCTCCTCGTCCCAGTTCGGGAAGACCAGGATCGGCGTAGAGGCCATTTTTTCTTTTAGTACATCCAGGCTTTTCTTGCAGTCATCGTTCCAACAAAACGTGACGTCTTTCTTCAACAACTTTTCCATCAGTGCACTGATCCAAGCATAGATTTTGATGAACTTCTTTTAGTACCACGTATATCCCAGGGAAGTGTGCAACTTTTTGACACTTCGCGGTGCTTCCAAATCCAGAATCACCGCAATTGTCACATGGTCTACCATCAGTCCCTGTTTGCAAACCACATGTCCAAATAGGTTCCCAAAAGGAATGAGCAATGCACACTTCTTGAGGTTCAACACGATTTGGTGTCTTTGGCAGGTATCCAACATCAAGCGTAAGCTTGCTACATGGTGTTTAACCAATCCAAATACATTCCAATCATCCAGATAAGCCTGTAGGAACTTGTGGATATATTACTTGAATGCTGCAACAACTATGTGTGAAAAGATGGCAGACGTGTTCTTCAATCCAAACGGCATAATAATGTATTGAAATAAGCCCCACTCAGCCATGAAGGTTGTTTTACTCCTATCTTCCGGCATGATTTTGATCTGATGGTACCCTGAAAATCCGTCAGTGAGAGAATACGCTTCCTTCCCACCGACATTTTCCAATACTTCATATGTGAACAAAGTTGGTGTTGTGTAGGTAAATCCCCTCTGCGGAAAAAGGCGATCCCACTAGCCTAACTGAGGTCTAGCAACAATCAAACAATGCTAACACGCAGGTTCTTGATTGCAAAATAAAGGCTAAGATGAGAGCCTACCTCGAATCCAACACTTATATTCGTAGAAGGGTCGTCGCTTCCGTTCTTTCGCTTCAGCTGGTCACATTCCTCACGATCTCCGTGAATAGACACCTGCACATGCAAAGAACAAGACAAATACAAGCATAAAACCTGGGAAATGCAACTATGTATCTGTCAGAAAGGATACAACTCAAACATCATAATAAAGACACATGAGTGGAACCATAATGATAGTCGTCTATTATTATTGATAAAACAAAAGAGAATACAACCAAGTTCTGACGTCAAATCCTCCTTTGGCTCGGGGAATCAGCAACACATGCCTTGCAAAGCTTGTAGGGATGGGAATAAGCCTCTCTCTCCTTGATCACTTGGACATGGATCTCCTCCTTAAAGATTTAGCCTCATAGGGATACACAAGACCTCTTACAAGATGAGCTTAGCAATCCTCAGACTTTGGGAGTTTGAAAAGTAGAATTACTAACCAAGAATTACCAACTAAATTGTCAAAGGGGAAGGAACAAGCTTATATAGAAATAGGAGGAGTAGATAAGACCATCCACTTGATTAATGGGATTTTCCTTATCATTAGGAAGCTTCCATGAGAGGTGAAGAACTACTTCCCTCCTTGGGAGATACGAAGCCCAACTGAACCAATTCAAACTGGAATTAGTTTATGGATAAGGTGGAAGAACCTTCAGAATTTTGATGGTTAAAAACTTTACCCAAATGGGTTGGCGGTAGTGTGAATCTGAGAGAGAGTGCCAACTGGCGCGCCCTCTTTGGAGGCTTTATCCCATTGGCGTGAGCAATACACTGTGGAACACTGCCAATGGAGAAAGGGCTACATTTTTGGGTATTTTGCAGAAGGTGTCTTCAGGGCACATGGAGTACATACTTTAAGCGATACGAAGTAGGTGTTTTCAAGTTATGTCACTTCCCACAGGTCTTGGAATAGGTCCTCCAATGTACGGGAGAAGGGGTAACAGGGACAGTGACAAAATACTGTGTAACAGATGCCCCATAAAGCATGAAGCCCGAGAGAGAGAGGGGTTAAGTGCTTTACAAGAACATGGTCGACTGGAAACACGGCCGCCGGAGAACCTGCACGAAATACAACTGATATTTCATATACATGATGTACATGGTATGGGCGCAGCCATCCATAACAGAGTACATAAAAATCTGGATCCCAGGTATGGACGCAACCATCCAATGAGGATCAATGAATGGACTCAGGCATGGTCACAACCATCCAGTGAATGAGTCATGTAGTGATTATAATAATCCACAAAATGCAACCTGGATCTCAACAGACAAAATCCAAGGTCTTGTGCTCCAACTCGACCCGAACAAAGTACAAGTTCAAGCATGCAAATATAGGAGTTGAAGTCGAACATGCGAGAAAATCATCTAATTACTAGTCATTGATGAAAACTGTTGACAGGTGCGAGAGGAAGCATCAATAACGACAATGGTCCTCAGGGCACTATAGGTAAAATATATGGCGTTTGAATCAGTGAGCCGGTGTCGAACACCTGTAGAATCATCCGATCAGAGGCCGATGATGAAAACCTCACGTCGAATACGAAGAACCTGCCATTGAGGCATGCAGGCTCCAAGGTACTTGAAGGGAGTCTCTAAGCCAACTTCCTGGATAATGAGCTGAAGTCGATAGGAAGTGACCTTAATCAAAGGTGGGCCATAATGTTTCCCACATCATCGACGTGAGACGGAGAAGGATAAAATGTTTTGTGTGAGGTATCAGAGGGAGGTTGAGTGTTCTACAGAGGTCAACTTCTCTTGAACATATTGGTGACACGACTATGGACTTGGCAGTATTTGACATCAAATGATCAGGGGTCATGGTGACAAGACGATGAGCAGATGAAAGGTCAAACAGGATAACCCAAACCCACGGAGGCAAGTGTGAAACAAGCTGAGATTTCCCCACCCAGACATGAATGCAGATAAGTGCCATGTTCAACAGCGACATACTACCGACAAGATGATGATTACGGTTTCTTTATTCCCCCACTATTTCTGGCGAGTACCCCGGTTATTTTTGGATGGCAAGCTTGACAAGGATAGCATATGCTTGAGAGGCGTCATCACGACAGAATCTGATGCCATTATGTTTTAACGAGTCTGACAAAGGAGGAACTCGGCGTATTTTCATATTTAGATAGTTTGAAAAGATGACAAAAAGGAAACTCCAGGGGTGTCCTTTTTCGTAAAGTTGTGTCTCTCGAGCCTGAAAAAGTATAAAACAATGCTCGAAAGAACTGCCCGATCATTACAATCGAGGATTACTTTTCATAATAGTGGCTTTGATCTGAAAAAGTAAAAAGTGATCAAAACCGCGTCGCTCGTGACCATTAATGAACCGGAAACGACAAGGGTCCGACAATCTTTTCATTTTTAAACGGTTGGAAAAAGGGTTTAAAGATGACCGCCTCTCATATCCATTTAATGAGTCGAGAGGACCAACTCGGCATTCTTTTCACATTTAGAGAGTCAGAAAAGAGCAAAAGATGACTCCAAGGGGACTTTTTCGCGTATTTACCGAGTTCGAAAAAGTATAAAATACAACTCGTTTCGCCATGAAAGCTCCATAAGTACCTGTCGCTACACAAAAAATCGGCGTAAAACCCATTTTTGACACAAATATCCATGAAAATATTCATAAAATGAATTTTTAAAGCTTAATCAGGGTCAAAAAGCTATAAAAAGGTGAAAATAGTAAAATAAAAATTACTTTTCACTTTTTACCTTTTGAGAGCGACATTAGGGCTTTTTGGAGTGCGACCTTCAGTTGACGATTGCGGTCAATCCAGTGGACCATTTCGAGTACCATCAGTGCCAGGTATGCGGCCTTGTCCTTAGCTTCATTTTCATCCATTTGAAATTTTTTTTTGATTGCATTTTGATTTCCTATGGGGGGAATTTCATATTTGGGGGTTTCGCCCATTAGCGCGGGTTTCGGGCATGGACCCGCGCCAATGGGGAAAATTTCCCATAGCGTGCGCGCCCATGGGTGCGACTATTTTAGACAAAGTCGCGCCAACAGCCGCGCGCATTTCTAGGCCAATTTTAACAAATTAAAAACCCATTTTAGCTGCAATTTCAAGTTGTATGAGATTTTAATGCATCATTTTGACTTGTTTTTGCAGGACAATCCGCAAAAATGGTGATGAAATGGAAGGAACGGGAACATGACCAAGTGGACACATTAGCCCTAGCTAGCGAGGATTGCATGGAAGCTCTGAGAGCATGTGGGCTCAAGAAATTCGTCATGCTATCCTATTTGCGAGCTCAGCCACAGCTCCTACAGTAATTGATTGACTTATGGGACGTGGAGGAATAGGTGTTCTGGATAGGGGATCAGGTATTGTATTTGGATGTATCAGATGTCTACTTCTTGACTGGATTGTCGCGACAAGGGTCGGTGCCTCGATTGACTAGGAGCATGCCATCTGGAGAGAAGATGGATGAGGTGAAGGCCCGAATTTGCCTGGAGGCAAAATATGGGCAAGGTAGTTCGAAGGTGGATATCCCCACCATTCAGGACTTGACACTGCGGGCATTACTATTCACTTTTACATGAGCTGCGGGGGCACAAGTGCCCCACAAAGCCATGAAGAACCATCTTCTTTTAGTGATGGAGTGTCTTAGCCCGACAGTCTTCAATTGGGTGTCAGCTGTGACGACCAATATGAAGAGGCAGCTGACAAAGGCCAAGTAGGGCAAGCTGCAACAGTTCGGGTATGGTTCCATCTTAGTGACGTTCTTCCTGGAATGTGTGCCAAGCTTCCAGGGCCAAGGGGCCTTTGTGGCAGATCCAGCACCTTGAGAGCCGAGGATGGCTCGATGGGTGGCACTGATGCCGAGGGGTGGTGGCGGCCAGTAGATGGCTTTCAGACTGGAGTTCTTCGGGTGGCTTCACTGCCAACTGATCATGGTGGAAGACTGGCCGTATGCGAGGACAGACTTCACTGGAGACCCTGACCTCCCCTTCCGGAGGGAAAGGACTGGGACGAGGAGATTTTTTTGATTTTATATTTTTATGATTTTTTTGTTAGTACATGCTTGTCCTAATGACTTTTATATGCACATGCAGATGTCGGCCCAGAGCGTCCAGCTGGCTTGTCTTCTGTTGCGAGGAGACATCCAGTAGCAGCAATAGCAGGAGCAGATCCTCAGGAGGAGGGCGGTGACAGAGGGGAGCTTGTCCAGAACCTCGAGGCTATCACTCCAGGGATTCCAGATTATGCTCGGCTAGCGGATGTCCCGCTAGTGTACCAAAGGCACACCGTGGGGGTGCGAACTCGCATCCACCATCTCTTGAGGCGTCTAGTGCGGGCGGTGACGTGCTACCATGAGCACCACCGACTAGATATCTAGGCTTTTCTTTTCATGCATATTTTTTGAGAGACATGTTGTCTCTGGATGTATTCAGATAAACATGTATTATTTTTTGATGATGCACGGGGTGCAAACATTTTGGACACACACATATATATATATATATACATATGTTTTATGGTCTTATTGTACTTTATGTTTCTTGTATTATGTTGATTCACATGTTATGCAAATGCCTATCCAACACATAATTAGCTAATGCATTGGTTAACGTATTAAGTCATCTTGGAATATGTTGATAAGTAATGAAATCAAAATCCCTTTCTAATAACTTAACACGTAAATACAACCTTAAAATCCGATGATCTCTGATGGAATAGCGCCCGTTGAGTTGGTGGACTACAAGCTGAGAGTCCAGGTTCATAACTAATGTGCGAATGCCGAGGTTAATCGCCTCAACTAAAAATTCAATCACAACACTATATTCAGCAACATTGTTCGTTGTACAACCTAGACAAACCCATTGAATATCTACTAACTCACCATGAGGATCGTAGATCACTCATGCCGCAGATGAAAAGTTGTGTGTACTACGGGAAGCACCATCAGCGAAACCAATGTAAGGCGATCCAGACATCTCTTCAAGAAGCAAAAGACAATAAGCGACGATCATGCCGACATACCAAAATAAAAACTAAAAAATGCACACACAACACACTGTTGAAAGCATACGTATGTACAAAAAGAGAGTGCCTGGACTCATGCATAGCATTTTTTGAGATAAAGCCCATTTCGGGGCCTATCCAGGGGATCGCCTTCGTAACCAATAAGCTCGTAGGCGCCTTTTTGCAAAACTCTTTTCACAATGTAGGGCCCGTGCCACATAGGCTCGAGTTTTCCTACCCCCAGCTTATCGTTAGCTTGATCATAGAGCAGTACTAGGTCTCCCTCAAAGAAAGAGCGGGGGTTAACTGTATTATCGAAGTGAGTTTTCACTCGCTTCTTCTAAGCTTCAATAGCTAAGGAGGCTAGACGACGAGTCTCATCCAGCCGTTCTGAGTAAATAAGAGGCTCTTCTACTGGAGTAGTATCAGGGAGAAACTCGACGGCTATCTTTAATGAAGGAATCTCACACTCAATAGGAAGGGTCGCCTCCAGTCCATAAACTAACTGAAAAGGAGTGAAGTTGGTGGCATCCTTCACAAAGGTCCAGTAGGTCCACAAAGAAGAGAACAACATCAGATGCCAATTGGACTTATGCATGCCAACAGTTCTTTGAAGCATCATGACCAGAACCTTGTTAACGGCTTCCACTTGACCGTTTGCCTGAGGATAGTACGGGGTCGAACTATCATGCCTAAGGCCCAACTGGGTTGTTAACTCAGTCATCATGTGATTACGAAAATGTTTTACATGATCAGTGATGATGGCTTGGGGTACTTCGAACCGTGAAATAACATGGTTGAACAAAAACTGCGCTGCGGTGTGACCGTCTTCAGACAATGTAGGCATCGCCTCAGCCCATTTCGTGAAATAATCAACAACAACAATGATGTACCCATGCCCCCCGGCCGAGAGAGGGTTACAGGTCACATAATCGATGCCCCATTTGGCAAAAGGGCCGACGGTTACAACGGGGTGCAGTGGAGCAGGGGGTGCACGCATCTTCTGTTGGTAAATCTGGCACTCATGACTTGAACGGACAGCAAGAATGCAATCATTAAAAATGGAGGGCCAGAAATAGCTAGCATGGAGGATCTTTTGTGCGGTGGCATATCCAGACATGTGACCACCACATGCACCAAAGTGGCAATCATTCAGAACTCTCTTTGCTTCTTCGAAAGTCAAACATCGGCGAAGAACAGAATCAACACCGAGACGGTACAGGGTGTCCCCAATGATACGATATAGTTGGGCTTGATGTCGGATCCGTCGGCGAGCATCCTTAGAGGTCTCGGGACGGAAGGAGGACGTCTGCAAGTAGACAATAATATCCCCGTACTAGGGATCGAGGGTGCTAATGAGGAAGAGAGTTTCGTCTGGAATGGAATCCTCTAACTAAGAGGAGGCAGCAGTGGATGGCAAAGAACACAACATCTCAGGAAAGACAAGTGATTTATTAGACTTGGAAGCAATAAATTCCAAGTCAAACTCTTGGAGGATAACTTTCCACTTCGAGTATTTGCCCCCCAACAACTGGCGTGACAAAATATAGGTCATAGGGTTGCAATCGGAGATCATTGTCGTAGTACGCAACAAGATGTAATGATGGAAGCATTGAATAGCGCATACAACAGCGAGGGCCAACTTCTCAACATAAGCATATCGAGTTTCTGTATCTAATAAGTTGCGGTTAAGGTAGTAGATAACGTGTTCAGTGCCATCATCGTTGTCCTAAATCAGAAACATACCGATGGTGGTATCAGCAGCGGCCAAATACAATGTGTAATCGCGATGATAATTGGGAGGCCGCATCAAAGGGGTAGAAACCATAAGCATTTTAAGATGTGCAAAAGACTCCTCAGCTATGGCATCCCATTGAAACGGGGTGTCGCGCTTGAGTAACCGCGTAAACCCTTTTGCCACTTCGGCATAATTCAAGATAAATCGTCGCAAGAAAATTGCTTTACCCTCCAAACTCTGCAGTTGCCGCAAAGAAGCAGGGGGAGGAAGATTCAAAATGGCTTCAAATTTAAGGGGATCCAAGCGGATGCCCTTTCGGGAGACGATGAACCTGAGAAGTCGACCGGATTCTACGCAGAAGACACATTTATGCAGATTAAGTCAGATATTCTAGTGTCGACAACAGAGAAAAATCTCATGGAGATGTGATGGATGGTCTTGGCGCTTAGTCGAATGAGCGGGGAGGTCATCCAGATAAGGCTGTACGATGTGCCGGATATCATAAAAGGCTTAAGACATCGCACGTTGAAAAGTGGCACCGGCATTATTGAGACCGAAAGGGAGCTTTTTATAAGCGAAAGTACCCCATGGACAGATAAAGGCTGTCTTGTATTGATCAGCGGGCGCGATATTAATCTGGTTGTAGCCAGAAAAGCCACCCATAAACGAATATATCTCACTCCTAGCACACTCATCAATGAGTTGATCAATGAAAGGTGTGGGGTAGTTATCTTTCGAGCAGGCTCGGTTAATGTCGCGATAATCGACACAGACACGAATAGTACCCTGCTTTTTATCGATAGGGACAATGTTCGAGACCCAATCTGTGAGTGGGATAGGGTAAATGAAACCAGCTTTAAGAAGTTTTTCAACTTCCGCTTTGATAGCTGCAGCCTTGCAGGGGTGCACAGGGCGTAAACGCTGACGAACAGGTTTGGCTCCTGGATACATAGGTATCTCATGCACTACAATGTTAGGATCGATGTCGGGAATCTCTTCATAAGACCACGCAAAGACGTCACGAAATTCGCGAAAAAGAGCTATATAGATTTGAACTTCCTCAGGAGTGCAAGTGACTCCTATGTAGATGTTCTCGACAATCCCTGGTTTGACAGAGATGTCGATAGGTTGGGTCTACGTAATGTTCCCCAAATTCCCTTCAGAGGATACTTGATAAACCTGAATAGGTGTCTAAAGAGGTTGTGAAGGGAGACACGGATCAAACTGCTCAAGACAAGCCAACATTTCCCGATGGGTAGGGAGAAATGAGGAACGGTGGTGAAGATGGGACCACGGAGGTTCCTTGAGAGACATGGTCTCTATGATGGCTTTGTCGGAAGGAAATATTTCCTTTAATGGATCCGAGGAGGCACATTCTCCAAGCCAAGGGGGATAGTCTTATGAGTTAAGAGTTCCGCTTAAAGAAGCGGATTCAGCAGGAGCAGCCGATACAGCAGCGATTTCAATGTAGTTGAGCTCAGCGGGACTCAACGACATCTCCTCGCCCCACGATTCTATCTGGTCAATGGGGGGAAGGACCCAGGGATCAGAATGAACCAAAATCATACTGATGGAGGTGAGGTTGGGAGGTGGGAGTGAGAAAACACCCATGAGGGCAGGATCTTTGAAGAGCCCGACTCCCAAACTCTCGAAAGGGATGGAGGTATGCTCCACGAAAGGCACATTTCCTTCAGAAGAGGATGCGAAGAAGGAGAGCTGGTCTACTATGACAATTTTCCCTTGGTGAGGGAAATGGATGACACGGAAAAGGGATGAAGCCACGGCACGCATGGCATACATCCAACTCCGGCCCAGAAGGAGGTTGTAAGTAAGATTTGCGTCAACGACCTCAACTTCTACTTCAACGGTTTTCCCTTCTAAAGTGATCGACAATTGTTGAAGAATACCATAGGGACGATATTCTCTCCCATCAAAGGCTTTCAACGTCGTGGGAGACTGGCTCAAAGTCGGAGACCTGATCGCTTTCCAACAAGCAATAGACATGATGCAAGTTGACGCACCCTCATCAATAACTGTACGATGGATCGTTTTCGAATTGGCGATCTAATGAGGCGTCCTTGGGACATGGCTCTCGAGATCAAAGGTAATCAAATACGAATCGGTCGGGTCGATGCCACCGATGGCCGATAGCAGGGACTTCCTCTGAGGTCTGGAGAACCTCTAAGGTGGACATAGCCGACGGAGCCTGCGCTAAGTCCTCAACTGTGCTATAGTGCTGGGAAGCACGAGCATTTGGGTTGTAAGATGATCACCTGAGTACTCCTTTGGGAGGGGGTCAGATGGTCGTCTCAGTACTTGGTCTCTCGATATGGAGCAAACCAGAGTTGGACGAAGGAGCGCTTGAGGGGACCTCAAGCTCCTTCCCGGCAGACGACAAATACTCCTTTGTTTGAGTTGTTACATGAACGGGAATGGATCCATCCATGAAGACTTGGGAACCAAAGGGAGAAGAAGACGAAGATGGATCAGCCACCATTTGAGTCTGTTGAGAGGGGAAAGGTTCTTTCAGAACCGCAGGAATCGCAGGGGCACCTTTCAACAAACGACTAACCTCGGATCGCCTAGGGCAGTCTTTGGTGTAGTGATCCTCATCACAAATGAGACAAGGATACTTGGGTTTGCACTTAGCTCCTTCCTTTGATGGAGGTTTGGAAGAATCTTGTTTAGGTTGCTCAGAATTATTCTTTGCTTTCCCCTTTTCTTTCCTTTCGAGGCCTTACTCGCCGTGGTGGATTGGACGGTGTTAACCTCTAAAGTACTTCCAGAATTTGAACCACCCTGAGAAGTGTTTTTTCTAGAAGAATTTTGTTTTGGCTACCCAGGGTTCGAGGATGATTTTTTGGACAATGGATTCACAGAGCCAATAACTCCATCAACAGATGGCTTTGGTGGAGCCTTGGATGTACTGGGTCTCGGGGCATCAGGAAAATACTCGTATAAAGTACCTGACTGAGAATAAACTAAGTCAAGGTACTGAGCATGTGTGATAGCTTGCTCTTCAGTCACACAGGCTCCCATAGCAATGTCCCGTGCAATCTTAGGGACAAAGGAAGTTGTGAACCAATCAGTGAGGAGTTGATCAGGAATCCAAAATTTGATCAACTGACGACGCCTTCTCCATTCATGTATATGGTCAGAGATGTGCGTAGCCATATCCTGCTTGAGAGACGTAAGGATATGGGTCCCTGTCTCGTACCGAATGGGTAACTGAAAATGAGTAAGGAATGCCATAGCCAATGAATTGAAATCTTGAAAAGACCCACGAGTCAATTCAACGTACCATTTAGCAGCGGAGCCAGTGAGAGTCCTTTAAAATAGGCGAAGTCGAACCAAATCATCAGGCCATGAATTGGACGAACGCCATAGGTGATAAGTCATTACATGGGCTTGAGGATCCTCTCTAGCCTTGCTGTCGAATTTGGGACAGTCACCGGGTATCTTAGTCGGAACTGGTGGCCATTGTGGATTATGCAAAATAGGATCATTTGTTAACTTCGACACATCGGGCAGTTCCAATGTCACTAGAAATGGTAGTTGCGGGTTGAAGGACATCTGCGGATACGAGGTAGGGCCAGAGTTCCACCCAGTTTCCGGTTGCCCCCATGGACCTTGTCTGGACGAACCAGGTCCAAAAGGACCTTGCCCATAGGAACTTTGTCCATAAGGGTTATATCCGTCACCAGATGGTTGATTCTGGTTCTGCCCCCCAGCGCTCCATAGGTTACCATATTGTCCTACAGGAGCAACATTGGGTTGCTGATAATTTTGATAAGGGGTGGCCTGCGGCTGTTGGTAATTTTGATAAGGGGTAAATTGATTTTTCCCCTGGGGTTGCTGGTATCCATATGGTTGTTGGGCTCCATATTGAGCCTGGGAACCAGGCTGCGTTTGATAAGAAGGTTGGGATTGATACCCACCTTGTGGCTGGAGGCCAGTTTGATTTTGAGGCTGGTAACCGGGTTGAGCCATCTGGATGCCCGGTTGAGCCGCCCCAGAAAGATATCCTTGTGAAGACTGAGGTTGGGCCATCTGGCCGGAAGGTTGCTAGGATAGGCCTACTTGCCCAGAAGGCTGAGCTTGCTAGGTGTTTGGCTGTCCTTCCGCAAGTGGGGGTTGAATATGCTGAGTAGCGGGCTGGCCTTGCTGCATGTAAGGTTGGCCTCCCTACTCAGAAGGGTAGCCTTGCTAGTTTCCGGGTTGTCCTTGCTACGCGTAAGGTTGTCCCGGATTCTCGTAGGGTTGACCCAAAGGGTATCCCTACTAGGGTCTAGGTTGTCCTTGTTGAGCATAAGGTTGCCCTGGATTTCCAGAAGGTTTCCCAAGATATGTAAAAGACGGACCACCAGAGGTCGAAGGTTGTCCCTGGGAGGGTTGTCCTTGTGAGCCTCCAGGTTGCCCTGGATAGGTTTGGCTAATGCTGCCCATAATTAGGCTGCGTGTAGGATGGCTGACCTTTGTATGATGGTCCTTGAGATGGCTGCCCTTGACTCGGACGGAATTGGCCACCACCATAACCAGTGGTACCCCAAGCCACATTCAATGGAATGGTACCTTCTACAACGGGTTGGGTTGACAAGGAGGTATATAAATAATGATTGACAGGATCATAATAAGGGCCTTGCCCGCCTGGATTTTGGACAGCATGCAAGTACTGAGAATATGCCCCCCCTGCTGAAATGGCATCAGAAGAAGGTGGGGCACCGCTTGCAGGATGGATGACTCTGGCAGCGTGTGTCGACGGACCACTACGTGCCGGGCCACTGGATGGGCCAGCAACAGTAGTTACGATGGAATATGCTGTAACGAAAATAGCAACTGGAGTTGACGATGCGACACAAACGGTCGGATTGGTCGGAACTGATGTGACAGCGGTATGGTGAACTTGGGAAACAAAAGGTCCCGTAGTGGGAACAATGTTATTGTCCCACATAGAAGAGGAACTCGCAGAGCCCATGGCATCCCTCATAGATCTATAGTGCGTCAGCACTATAATACCGAGAGGTGTAACAGTGTAGGGCGTAGATATAACCGGGGATGTGGCCGGGATGGGAGTCTCAATACTCGACATAACGGGTGTTCCACTCAATACAGGAGATGTGTCTTCAATATCGGAAGAAGCCATTGGGGACGAAACACCAATAGGATTAGAGGGAAAATCCTCTTTAGAAGGCTCCCA